>WOXC01002962.1:5000-39504 GCA_011680675.1 Gymnobelideus leadbeateri | reverse complement strand
TCCTGGGTTTTAGCCCCAGGTTGGCTGGGCCTTCAGGCTGCTGGTGGGACCCCAGAACACCAGCAATTGTGGCGATTCCAGAATTATCAGCACAGATATGCCTAGGACAAAGTGAGAGGTTAGTGCCCTATGGATTTTGGGACCAGTATTTGGGGAACACGTGGCTTCCTCCTCTGGGGGCAAAAAGCTGCTGAAGAAACAGCTGCACAGAAGCCATTTTGCAGCATCAGTAGTGGCTCTAGCTCCTGGTCTGTGAACTGTAGGGAGATCCAGCAATCAGTCTGGGGGGTTAATTGCTTTTGCTTTAAACTGCCTGGATCTGGATTGTGGTCTGGGGGGGAAGTTTGGGGTGGGTATCCAACTTGCCAGAGTGGGTGGAGGCTTTACAGAGGCCACCCAACTGGTGGAAGTTGTGAAGACCCCACGTTTGGGTGGAAGCTCCTCTGTCTGGTGGCAGAGTCCTACTGTGGCAACAAGCCCAAAAATCAAGTAATTAAGTGGCAATATGCCTAGGCAAACGAAACAAAATAAACAGAAAAGTTCAACATTGGACTCCTATTTTAGGGGCAAAGAGGCTCAAAGCATGGAGGAGGACTGTGAGGTCAGAACTCCTGCACCAAAAGCCCCAAATGAAAATACAAGCTGGCTACAGGCCATAGAGGATCTTAAGAAGCAGATAAGAGAAGTGGGGGAAAATTTGGGAAGAGAAATGAAAAAGATGCAAGAAAAGTATGAAATGACAGTCAACTGCCTGACTGAGGAAAATAACACCTTAAAAAATAAACTAACTCAAATGGCAAAAGAGGCTCAGAAAGGCAATGAGGAGAAAAATGCCTTAAAAAGTCGAACTTGGGGGGCGGAGCCAAGATGGCGGAGTAGAAACAGCTCATCCAAGCCTCTCTGCCCCCAGATTCTCCACAAACTATGTAAAAAAGGACTCTGAAAATCTTCTGGAGCCCCACCACCCACAGAACGACACAGAGAAGCTAACCTCCCGCTGAGGACAGCCCAGCACCCTGCAGGAAGGACCAGCGCAGTGGTCTGGGAGCCGGCAGCGCGCAGAGCGCAGGAGCCGAGCCGAGCCCAGGTCCACGTGAGCCGAGGTTTTAGCCCCAGGACGGCAGGGCCAGCAGCCGGCTGGAGGAACCCCAGAACACCAGGAACTGTGGAGACGCCAGAATTATCAACATAGACTTGCCTAGGACAAAGTAAGAGGTTAGTGTCCTATGGACTTTGGGACCTGTATTTGGGGAATGTGTCAGCTCCCTCCCCTGGGGGCTAGAAGCTGCTGAGGAGACACGCCATTTTGTAGTTTTCAGAGGCATTTCCGGCTCCCAGCCTGCAAATTGTGGGAGATCCAGCGATCAGTCTTGGGGGGTAATCGCTCTTGCTTTAACCTCCCTGGATCTGGATTGTGATCTAGGGTGGAAGTTGTGGGTGGGTTTACAGCTTGCCAGAAACGGAAGTTGCCCCCCACACGTTCGGGACGAAAATTCCTCTAGCTGGCCTTAAAGCCATAGTGTGGCAACAAGCCCAAAAGTCAAGCAATTAAGTGGCAACATGCCAAGGCAAAGGAAACAGAAAAATGCAACCCTAGACTCCTATTTTGGGGGCATAGAGCGGGAAAAGGACTGTGAGGTCAGAAGTCCTGCTCCAAAAGCCCCAGGGGAAAACATGAGCGGGTTGCAGGCCATAGAGGACCTTAAGAAGGACTTTAAAAATCAAATAAGAGAAGTGGAGGAAAAATTGGAAAGAGAAATGAGAAGGATGCAGGAAAAGTATGAAATGAGGGTCAACAGCCTGACTGAGGAAAACAACACCTTAAAAAATAGACTAGCTCAAATGGCAAAGGAGGCCCAAAAGGGCAATGAGGAGAAGAATGCCTTAAAAAGTCGAATTTGCCAGATGGAAAAAGAATCTCAAAAGTTCACTGAGGAGATTCATTCCTTCAGAGTTAGACTGGAGCAAATGGAAGCTAGTGACTTTATGAGAAATCAAGATGCTGTTAAGCAGATCCAAACAAACGAAAGATTAGAAGGCAATGTGAAATATCTCATGGGAAAAACCACTGACCTGGAGAATAGATCCAGGAGAGACAATTTAAAAATTATTGGACTACCTGAAAGCCATGATCAAGGAAAGAACCTAGAAATCACCCTTCAAGAAATTCTCAAGGAAAACTGCCCTGATGTTTTAGATCCAGAGGGCAAAATAGAGGTTGAAAGAATCCACCGATCACCTCCTGAAAAAGATCCCAAAAAGAAAACTCCCAGGAATATTATAGCCAGGTTCCAGAATCCCCAGATCAAGGAGAAAATACTACAAGCAGCCAGGAAGAAACAATTTCAATATTGTGGAAACACAATCAGAATAGCCCAGGACCTGGCAGCTTCTACACTGAGGAGAGAAGGGCATGGAATATGATATTCCAGAGGGCAAAAGAACTGGGAATGAACCTACCCAGCAAAACTGAGTATTTTGTTTCAGGGGAAAATATGGTCATTCAGTGGAATAGAGGACTTTCAAGCATTCTTGAGGAAAAAACCAGAGTTGAATAGAAAATTTGACATCCAGACACAAGAAGTAAGAGATGCCTGAGAAGGTAATCAGGGAAAAGAAATCGAAAGGAACTTATCAAAGTTGAACTATTTACATTCCTATATGGAAAAGCAATAACTGTGACTGATGATATCTTTCTCACTATGAAAATAATGGAAGAAGGGGGTGTGGTCATATGAATACATATGTGAATGTGTGTGTATATGGTTACAGTTATATATGGATAGAGGGCATAGGTTGATTTTGTTGGGAAGGGAGAGTACTCAAGGGATGAAATTATGAGGTGAGAGAGGAAAGTGGCAAGAGGAGATGGGGAGAGACATGGTAGGGTAAACTATCTCATGTAGGGGAAGTGGGTGCAAAGGAGGGGGAGAATAAGGAAGGCTAAAAAGGCAAAACCACATTCACATTGAATTTGGTTCAGGGAGAAAATGACATACATACTAAATGGGATATCTCAACCTGCAGCAGGATAGGGGGAAGGGGGATGAGAGGAGGGATGATGGATGGGAGGGCATCCTTGGGGTGAGGGGAGGTTGGAAGTACCCACTATAGAAGAGGGACAGGATCATGTAGGGAATGGACCAGGTGGGATGAGTGGGAGGGAATTATAAGCAGCCTTGTACAATATATCTACTATGATAATGTTTTGCATAGCTAGACATGTACAACATATACTGAATTACTTATATACCAAGAAGGAATGGGTGACAAGGGAGGAAGGAAATGGATCTGAAATTCAAGATCGTAACATTAAATGTTTCAAATATAAAAAAAAAAAAGTCGAACTTGCCAGATGGAAAAAGAATCTCAAAAGCTCACTGAGGAGATTCATTCCTTCAGAGTTAGACTGGAGCAAATGGAAGCTGGTGACATTATGAGAAATCAAGATACTATTAAACAGATCCAAACAAATGAAAGAATAGAAGGCAATCTGAAATATCTCATGGGAAAAACCACTGACCTGGAAAATAGATCCAGGAGAGACAATTTAAAAATTATTGGACTACCTGAAAGCCATGATCAAAGAAAGAACCTAGAAATCACCCTTCAAGAAATTCTCAAGGAAAACTGCCCTGATGTTTTAGATCCAGAGGGCAAAATAGAGGTTGAAAGAATCCACAGATCACCTCCTGAAAAAGATCCCAAAAAGAAAACTCCCAGGAATATTATAGCCAGGTTCCAGAATCCCCAGATCAAGGAGAAAATACTCCAAGCAGCCAGGAAGAAACAATTTCAATATTGTGGAGACACAGTCAGAATGGCACAGGACCTGGCAGCTTCTACATTGAGGGATAGAAGGGCATGGAATATGATATTCCAGAGGGCAAAAGAGCTGGGAATGAACCCAAGGGTCACCTACCCAGCAAAACTGAGTATCTTGTTTCAGGGGAAAATATGGTC
Source organism: Gymnobelideus leadbeateri (assembly GCA_011680675.1). NCBI lineage: Eukaryota > Metazoa > Chordata > Mammalia > Diprotodontia > Petauridae > Gymnobelideus > Gymnobelideus leadbeateri. The sequence goes on along the minus strand of WOXC01002962.1, from coordinate 35,541 downwards.
ATTCAGTGGAATAGAGGACTTTCAAGCATTCTTGAGGAAAAAACCAGAGTTGAATAGAAAATTTGACATTCAGACACAAGAAGCAAGAGATGCTTGAGAAGGCAATCAAGGAAAAGAAATCAAAAGGAACTTATCAAAGTTGGACTTTTTACAGTCCTACATGGAAAAACAATAGCTGTGTTTGATGAAACCTTTCTCATTATGAAAATAATTGAAGAAGGGTACATGGCATATGTTCACAGATATATATGGATAGAGGTTACAGGTTGAATTTGATGGGAAGGGATGATTATTTTATTTTTGGAGGGCAATTGGTGTTGGGTGACTTGCCCAGGTTCACAAGGCTGGGTTTTTGTTTGTGTGTTGGGTGTCTGGGGCCGGATCTGAGCTCGGGTCCTTCTGGCTCCAGGGCTGGCTCTCTGCTCGCTGCGCCACCTAGCTGCCCCAAGGAAGGGATGATTCTTAAGGGGTGAAATCAAGAGGTGAGAGAGGAAAGTGGCAAGAGGAGATGGAGAGAGACAGGGTAGGGCAAACTATCTCATGTAGAAGAGGCAAGGGGAAGTAGTTGCAGGGGAGGGAAAGAAAAGGAAGGCAAAAAGGCAAAAGCATATTCTCATTGAAGTTGGCTCAAGGAAAGAATCACATACATACTAAATGGAATATCTTACCCTCACTCACTCTCCTGAGTAGGGGAAAGGGAGATGAGAGGGGGGATGATCAAGGGGAGGGCATTCTGGGGAGAGGGGAGGTTAGAAGTACCCACTATCAAAGAGGGACAGGATCAAAATAGGGAATGGACCAGGTGGGAGGTGAGACAGGTGGGAGGGAAATATAAGCAGTCTTTTACAATATATCTACTATGGTAATGTTTTGCATAGCTATACATGTACAACACATACTGAATTGCTTATCTTCTCAGAGGGAGTGGGTGACAAGGGAGAAAGGGAATGGATCTGAAAATCGAAGTTTTAAAATTAAATGTTTCATAAGATGTCCAGGCAGTGGGGCTCAGAGATTCACCTTGCCCTAATGGCAAAGTCAAAGGGGGTATGGGAGAAAATATGGGAGAGAGCAGATTGGATGAGGGGATATCTAGTGGGACTGCTATTCGGGGGTGGTGGGTTGGGAAAAAATGGGGGAAAAATGTAACTCATAATCTGGTGGAAATGAATGATGTAAACCAGAAGTTAATAAAGCATTTGTTTAAAAAAAAAAAGAATATAAATGGCAGAGTAGACACAGATCTGCAATGGTAGAGGAATTCCCCATAGCAGCTATTCTTGTAGTGAGGCCTGGGGATTCCTGAGAGTTTCTGAGGTTCCCCTTTTAGAGGGTTCATGAGGTCAAAACTATTTTTACAATTATATTAAGACAACTTACTTTCTAATATGGCAAATATTGATACATAAAGCCCCCCCATAAACAAACAAACAAAAAAAAGAAGTGGTCATTCTTACAAGTTATTCCCCAATTGATAAATGGTCAAAGGATATGAACAGGCAGTTTTCAGAGAAAGAAATTAAAGATATCTATAAGCATATAAAGAAATGCTCTAAATCACTATTGATTAGAGAAATGCAAATCAAAGCAACTCTGAGGTACGACATCTCTCCAGTCAGATTGGCTAAGATGACAAAACAGGAAAATGACAAATGATGGCGAGGATGTGGGCAAATTGGAACACTAATGCATTGTTGGTGGAGTTGTGAACTTATCCAACCATTCTGGAGAGTAATCTGGAATTATGCCCAAAGGGCTATAAATAATTTCATACCCTTTGACCCATCAATACCACTTCTAGGGTTATATCCCAAAGAGAGCATAGAAGTGGGAGGAAGACCCATATGTACAAAAATATTTATAGCAGCTCTTTTCATGGTTGCAAAGAATTGGAAATTAAAGGGGTGCCCATCAATTGGGGGGGATGGCTAAACAAGTTGTAGTATATGCATGTAATGGAATACTATTGTGCTATAAGAAACGAGGAGGAGATGGTTTTCATATTTACCTGGAGAAGGTTGTACAAACTGATGCTGAGTGAGAAGAGTAGAGCCAGGAGAAATTTGTATACAATCACAGACACAACATATGTGTGATGACCAACTATGACAGACTGGACTCTTCTCAGCAATGCAGTGATATAAGTCAATCCTGAAAGACTCTTGAAGGAGAGAAATGCGACATCCAGAGAAATAACTAGAAAGAACTGAGCTTGAATCCTGATGGAAGAAAACTAATTGATCTTTGTCTTTTCATTGTTTGGTTTTATTTCTTCTTTACCATTTTTCATCCCATCTAGTACAATACACCTTTGTAACTTGAGTAATGTCTATTGTGAAAGTATTTGCAGATTCTATACTGGACTATATGCTGTCATAGGGAGTGGGGGGAGGGAGGGAAGGGAAATTTGAAACTCAAGAAACTCCAGAATTGAATCTTGTAAACTAAAAATAAACAAATAAATTTAAAAAAAAGAAAAGCCTGGAAAGACTTACACGAACTGATACAAAGTGAAGGGAGCAGAGCCAGGAGAATATTGTACATAGGAACAGTAATATTGTATGAGGATCTACTGTGAATAATTTAGCTCTTCTCAGCAATCCAATGATCCAAGACAATTCTTAAGGACTTATGATGAAAAGTGTGGCTCATCTCCAGAGAAAGAATAGGTGGAGTCTAAATGTAGATTGAAGATACTTTATATTTACTTCCCTTAAATTTAGTTTGCTTTATTTTTGTCTGTGTTTTCATTCACAACACGACTTACAAGGAAGTGTGTTTTGTATGACTCACTGCACATGTAAAAACTCTGTTAAATTTCTTGCCTTCTCAATGGCGGGGAGGGAGGTAGGGTGGGAGAGAATTTGAACTCAAAATCTGAAAAAACAATGTTAAAATTATTTCTACATGTAACTGGTGAAAAATAAAACATTGTTCTTTTTTTTGTTTTAAAAAAAAGTGGTCATTCTTATTTCTAAGACAAATTCTTATAATTTCCAGTGATCCTGTTCTATCATTTCTCCAGCACATTCCCCTTCAATTATTCCCCACTCCTTCACTAATCTTATCTCTCACTGTGTATTGATTGTTTTCCTCTTGCCTATAATCATGCTAATATTTCACAATCCAAAAGCAAAAATACCTCAATGAATTCATCCATTACTGGTAATGATCATATCAGTTCTCTCCACCCTCTTTATGGTTAAATTTCTTTTGAAGGCTGTCCACAATCAATGTCTCTATATTCTTTTCTCCCACTCTCTTCTTAACTCTGTACAGTCTGACTATTGACTTCATCATTCACCTTTAACTGTTCTCTCCAATGTTATCAATAATCTCTCAATTGCTAATTCTTTACCTTTTCTCAAAGCTCATTCTTTCTTTCTTTCTTTTTTTTTTTTTAAGCAATTGGGGTTAAGTAACTTGCTCCAGGTTACAGGGCCAGTCATTATTTCTGTGTGGGTGCTCATTTTCTGAGGATGGATTCGATCTCGGGTCATCCCAACTCTGAGGCCAGTGCTCTTACTCACTGTGTGCCACCTAGCCACCCCAGAATTTTTTTTTTTTTGCTTTTTTGGAGGGCAGTTGGGGCTAAGTAACTTGCCCAAGGTCACATGGCTAGGTTTTTGTTTGTGTGTTAAGTGACTGAGGCTGGATCCGAACTCAGATTCTTCTGACTCCAGGGCCGGCACTCTACTCACTGCGCCACCTAGCCGCCCCTTCAAAGCTCATTCTTCATTCCTCCTGTTGCCTATGACCCTAATTATTACCTTCTTCTTGATACTCTAATTAGCCTTCGCTCCTTCTCTCTAGGTTTTTGTGACACTACTCTCTCATGGGTCCCTCCTACCTACCTTAAGATTCATTCTCAATCTCTCTTGCTGGATCATTATTCGTATCATGGTTAGTAACAAAAGATATACCCCAGGGCTCTGTTATCTTGTCCCTCTATACTATTTCACTTCGTCATCAGCTTCCATACATTCAATTATCATTTTTTTAAAGCAATTGGGGTTAAGTAACTTGCTCAAGGTTACACGGCCAGTCATTATTTGCATGTGGGTGCTCATTTTCTGAGGCCAGATTCGATCTCAGTTCATCCCAACTCCAAGGCCAGTGCTCTTACTCACTGCGCCACCTAGCTGCCCCACTCAATAAACTCATGATTATTAAATCTATTTTTCCAGTTGAAACATCTCTGTTGACTTCTATACTTTCATCTTCAACTGCCTACTAGACAATACATTCACATAGAATGCATTGAAGACATTTTAAACTCAACATGTCTAAAATTGAATTCCCTATCTAGAGAGGGTACCAGCAACTTCCCATTCACTCAGGCTCACAACTTGATATTATCCTCAACTTCCCACTATGTCTCAATTCCCTCAAATACAATCTTTTGTTTCTACTTTCAGAAAGTCTCATGTATATGCTCCCTTCTCTCCTCTGACCCTGCCATCACCATGGTGTAGGCTCTCATTGATTCATATAGGAACTATTAAAATAACCTGATGGTTAGTCTCCCTATAAGTCTTGCCCACTGCAAGCCACCTTTGATAAAGCTTCCAATTTGATTTTCCTAAAATTTAGGCCTCCTTTCCTCATTCAAAAAATTCCAGTGGCTTGCTATTACCTCTAATATAAAAATATCAAATCTTCTGCTTGGCATTCAATATCCTTCATAACTTGGACCCTTTCTACATTTCTAGTCATCTCACACTTAACTCATATCCAAATAATCTGACCCAGTGACATTGGACTTTTTGCTACTCCCCTGTCAGAATCTTTTATCCACTGACTCTGATCATTATCCCTCAGCCTCCATACTTAGAATTCTCTCCTTGCTCATCTTAGCTCCTGGTTTCTTTGAATTCCTACTAGTAGCAGTCAAAATTTCACCATCTATGGGAAGACACTCCCTGATATTCCTTAATGTAATTGCATTTCCCCGATGTATTGCTTCTAATTTATCATGTATTATTTTTGTTTGTACATTTGCATATTTTCTTTCTTACTGGACTGTGAGTTCCTTGAGATCAGGGACTGTCTTCTGCCCTTCTTCATATTACCAGTGCCTAGTAAAGTATAACTGTTACATAGTACACACTTAATTATGATTATTAATGGAATAATTTGTAAAAGATGAAAAATTACTGCTTACAACATAAAATTTCTAAACTCTTACTTAGATATCATTCAGTTCATTGTTTCTCTACCTAAATTATGGTGAGAGACGCCATTAGAATGTCTAAATGTCCTTCCATGCACATCGATGCCAAATAGGCATTATACTATACATACACACATACATATATCTGCACATATACATATGTGTATGCTCTATGTGGACACAAACATACAACAATTAGTAGAGAAAATATGTCTATATAATTTCACTCATTTATTTTCTCACTTAAAAACATTCACATTAGAAATGAAGTTGCATGAATATTATACAAAAATATATATACCATGAAAATTAAGAATTAAAGATGAGGTAATTTCCATTATTCTTTCTCACTTAATAACTTTGCCTCCCCTGGATTTAAGAACATGACAGAAACAGAAATGGGCCAGGAATCAACTTGATTTCTGTTATTTTATTAATTTCTTTTTATTATCTAAATATCTATTATCTATTTTTAAATTTTCAATTCAGAATGCCTTAGGAACTTATTGTGTTCAGAGCAATAGAGATAAAAGCATATTTAGCAAAGGTAATATATCCATTGTCATTTTGTCAGAGAACTAAATATTGTTTTAGTTTTTACCAAAATGAATTTAATAAACATATATAGATTATTATCAATTTAGAGCTGGAAGAAACTTTAGAAGATGTTTAGCCCAACCACCACATTTTATAGGTGAGGAAAATGATTACTAGAGAGGCTGTAATTTGCCCTCTTTTGCACTGCAGGTTAGTTTTCAGAGCTAGGACTTAAATTCAGATACTCTAATTAAAAAATCATCATTTTTTCTTCTAAACTATGCTTACAGTCCATCAATTTGTTATTAATCTTGATCCCAAATCAGAGAGAAATTATGTACATTTTTTTCTTATTTTGGAAATGCATAAGAGCCCTATATTATAAATCTGATTCTGACATTTAGTCCCTGTGTTTTATTATCCCTTCTTTTATGTCCACATGATTTTATTCATTTGAGAAAGACAGAGGGAAAGAGAGAGAGAGAGAGAGAGAGAGAGAGAGAGAGAGAGAGAAAGAAAGAAAGATTGATGGAGCATGTGAAAGATGACCTCTAAGTTGACTTTTAGCTCTGGATCTCTAATCCTATGACATTTAAGATATGTTCTACTTTTAAATGTGTATATGTGTGTGAGTATACACACATACATACATATGAATTTATGCATTATTACATTTGAAAGCTGTATTCAAGAAACACATTTCCATGTAGCATAGAAATCTTTTCATATCATAATCACTATGAATATAGCATAAAATGGGTACATTTTAGGAACAGTTATTGTGAGTCTCAAATGAGATAATATATGTGAAAGCACGTTGAAAACTGTAATGCATGCTACAACTGTGAGTTATTATTTTGAAATTATTGTTTTCAGTTCTATCCTGTGGAGTGACATAAAATAACTCAATCCCTCTTCCACATGAAAGCCCTTCAAATACTTGAAGACGGCTCTCATGTCTCCCCTAAGTCTTCTTCTCTCCAGGCTAATAAGGACTCTTCTTCAGGATTTGATTTTAAAATTTTAAATATTTACTACCAAGGTTAATAAAAGTTTTATTGATTAATACAAGTTTCCAATAGACTATTACCTAATCCACAGACTCAAAAATATCAAGCAAGGTGAGCTCCTTCATTTAAAAGAGGAAAGTATCAAGAATGAGACATAAAAATGACCTGCCCAATTCAGTAGAGCCAAGCCAAGAAGCAAGCTTCTACACCTATAATCTGTTACTCTTTGTGTCTCAGGGACTACACCATTATTCATAGAATAACTTAATGAGAGAATGATTTTTCCATGATATGTTAATACATTTTCTAAATTTTATAGAGAAATCAGCTTTGTTGTCCTACAAGATTATGTGAACCTCACTGTCAGAGACAGAATTCTAACTAATAAGACAATTCTGGCACTTTTATGTTCATTTTTCCCAAGAGCTAAAAGTCTTAAAAACATTCACAACACCCTGCCTCTTCCCCTAATAGATGCATCAGAGCATTAGTATGGGAAAATGATTCTTGGCAATTTAAATTGTCCTTAAATTAAAACCTTTCTCAAATAAAATGTAAACTTTTATTATATAACTATTAAATAGGGCATTTAAGAGATATGTATTTTTGTGGAGTATGATGATGATGACGATGATTATTGTGGTCGTGGAATGACTTGCCACCATTTTACTGTGACTATACAACCAGACAAGTGAAGCCACCCAAAGTTTATCACATTTCTCTCATCTTCTCAATCAATTACTTCAGTTAAATCAGTCATACAGTTGACTCCACTGATCATGGTGACAGATTGCTTTTTCATCCTGCTCATAAACTAAAAGTAGGCCATTTTTGAAATTTTAAACAGAAAAATAATTTGATCACAGACTGTTCATCAAATAGTGTGCTGTAGTAGATAGAGCAGTGACCTTGAAGTCAAGATCTGCACTCAAGTCTCACTTGTAACACATGCTGGTTCTATACACTGCCCTACTTAGATGCCTTTATGCAACTGCTGAGACTAGGAATGCACAAAAGAAGGAACCATACTATATCAGTAGACAGTATTTCTTTTTTTTTTTTTTTTGCTTTTTGGAGGGCAATTGGAGTTAAGTAACTTGCCCAAGGTCATGTGGCTAGTTTTGTTGTTGTTGTTGTTGTTATTGTTGTTGTTGTTTGTGTGTGTTAAGTGTCTGAGGCCGGATCCAAACTCATGTCCTTCTGACTCCAGTGCCGGCACTCTACTCACTGCACCACCTAGCCGCCCAAGTAGACAGTATTTCTTTACCTAATAGTTCCCTAAACCAGGAATCAGCAAACTACAGCCCTCAGGTCAAATCTAGCCTATTGCCTGTTTTTGGATGGTTTACAAGATAAGATATTTTAAAACATTTTAAGTATTTAAAATAATACAATGTTAAATAATTTTTGAAACCTATGAAAAGTATATGAAATTTATATTTCAGAATGCATAAATAATTATTTTTTGGAATGCAACCACACTCATCCTTTTAGATAATGTCTATGACTACTTTGAGGGTAGAAGAGCAGAGATAAGTAATTGCAAGAGAAACCATGAGCAGTGCTCTCATCACCTGCATTGCTACTCTGCACACTATGAATTGTGGTGATTCAGTTAGAAACCAAAAGTGTTTTCAGTATCATGGTTATCACTCTACGGTGACATTTTATTTAATTTCATTATTTTATCATTAGTACATACTCATGACAAAATGAAAAAAAATCGACTTCAAATGGCAAATTTTAAAGGCACAATGGAATGTGGCTTCTAAAAATCAAATTAGATAGGAAAGTATTATGTTTATTTTTTAATTTCACCAATAAAAGTTGATGAAATTTATTCTATCTTTGGTTATCTAAGTACCTAAAAGATATCCTAGGTTTTGTTTCTTGGCCCTCAAATGAAAAAGAAAATTACTATCTAGATCTTTACAGAAAACAAACAAACAAACAGAAAGCTTTGTAGACCCCACCCCCAGGCCCATACTAGTGAAATCTCAGGTCCATACTCTATTCCCATCATCTTGCAAAATAAAATTTTATTTTAATCTAATAGTATATAATTTTCAATAACTACTAGAAATATTTTTGCTAAGCATAGATGATAACTCTGATATAATACTGAAGTTCAGTCCTTCACTAAATTACTTTTTGTAATGCATGATCTAAATTTATTACAGAAATGATATATTTAATGCATCATTATTTTTCATATCATAAAGGAAGCAAAGATTGTTCTTCTTGTGTTCCTACCTCAATCTTAAATGTGGCGTTGGTCCAGTGCCAAAAGTATAAATAATGTTTTAGGTAAATGCAACATGAGATCAATAAAATACTGCAATTTTCAATGTCCCAGGTTAAGAGAGGAAAATAGAAAATATAGCACTTATACTGGCCTATCACATTTGAATAAATCACCTGTTGATAAAAAACTGACTCCCAGTACCAGGATTGTCTAGTGATTGATGTTGATCCCAAGAAGCAGCATGATTCATGATTATAATTTCTAGATGTGACAACTTGCATGGCTTGTCCAATTCTTGGTCCTCTAGGATATATTTGAAGGATAATACAAAAAGAAAAGACAAGATACACAAAGATGTTAAAAATCTAATAAAAACACTTCAAACAGGGGCGGCTAAGTGGTGCAGTGAGTAAAAGCACTGGCCTCGGAGTTGGGATGACCTGAGATCGAATCCAGCCTCAGAAAATGAGCACCCACACATAAATAATGACTAGCCATGTAACCTTGAGCAAGTTACTTAACCCCAATTGCTTTAAAAAAAAAGAAAACAAAAAACCACTTCAAACAAATCTTTTACTTCCATCCTTTCCACCCTCCAATGAAATGTATTTCTTTGAAATTATTTCTACTGAAAAAAGCAGAAAACTTCTTATAGTTTTAATTTCATTCTTAAAAATTAGCCACATTCTTTTTTTATTCATGCATGTTTTTTGTCTCTGAAAACATTGGCTTAATATTATTAGAATGACAAATATGAGTTTTAAATCACTGCTTTAATGGAAACATTTTAAGTGATGCTTATTTTTTCTTACTTAAAATTGAATTGTTGATTGATATCCTTTCATTTTATAATATCCAAACTTTTAAATATACTTTCCCCTTCTCCCACTTGACCAAAAGCTTATAGCTGACAAAAAAAATTAAAAGAGAGAGGGGAAAAAGGTATTCAAGAAAACTCACCAATGCTTCGAGTGAGCCTGACAAGGTAGCAATAATTCATATCCTTAATCTCTTTATATCTGGAAGATAAAGATTTGGGTAGGGGAAGTTCGTTCCCTTTTCTAAGACCTAGGTTGATCTGTATAATTCCATAGTGTTATGATGATGATGATGATGATGATGATGATGATGATGATGATGATGATGATGATGATGATGATTGTTATTCCCATTTATCATCCTATAGTTATTGTGTATATTGATGTCCTGGTCCTGCTTGCTTCACTCTATATCAGTTCCTTTAGGTCTTCTCACTATTTTCTAAATTCTTCATAGCAATTATTTTTATTCTATACATTTAATTTTCCATCTCAAATCTTGGATATAATCATATTTTTATAAAAAGTTCCTCTAGTTTACCTTTCAAATCATTGACTTCTCAGCACATCTGAATTATATTTGGTATTATTTTTAAAAACTTTGCTTTTTGAGAGAATTAATTTTTATTTAAAATTGAGTGTTAGAGAATGACAATTCATTCAACAACCACAACAAACAAAGGGTATTTAAGGGACTTTATAATGTTTCTTTGATGGCACACACTTTCAAATGAACGCACTAAATTATCATACTTGGCAGAATAAAGTCTAATGTATGAGAACTGAGCATAGTTGGTAAGCCTCAGCTGTTTGTTTTATGTCAGTGTGTGGTCAGACCCCAAATTAATGAGCTGTGTACAGTTACACTAACCACAGAAAGACAAATGTCGAGTGTGCCAAAGTGGCTTCAGCTTCTCCAGGAGTAAAAGAATTTTCTGAATGCTTCATTTCAGAAATCCAGATAACTGAAAGAGAGCAGCCTCATTTAAAGCTGCTTCAAAGACCAGTAGAAGTCCATTTCCCTTTTCCCATCTCTGCCTTTCAAAAGAAAGGGAGAACGTGCATTTCTCAGAAGTTTGAAAAAAAAAAATAAAGAGAGAGAACAAATGCAACTTTTCCATAGGAAGTCTAAATTACTTACATGTAACCCCAGAGTCGTTCAGAGTTTTACAATAAAGCAGATACAGTATCTGCTGAATGCTTGTGTGGTGCATGAAGAGAAGGCCTCTTCAGAGTCTATTCACCTCTACATCTGTTGATATTCCATGGCCTTGAAGTCTCTAGAGTCTATGTATACCTTTCTTTCTTTTTTTTTTTTTTTTTGTGTGTGTCTGTGTTTGGATCATTGCCTGTTTACTATAGAGCTCATGCACCATGAAGAGAAGCAGGGCCTGAGATGTTTTATCTCTTGTCAGAGCTTGCTTCAATTAAATTAATGGATCCATTCAGCTTTCTCTTTCCCCCTTTCAGCTGCATCACTGCCGAATACATTAAAAAGATCTTAAGTCTCAAGATGGTACATCATGGCATTAGTCAGGGCACTCATTTCCTTCTGTCTTCTTTTTCTGTAAATCAAATAATTAATGAGATCTCTACCTCAATGAAGCACTTCATCAATATTTTTTTTAGCATTGGGGAAAAGGAAAAAAAAAGGTAAACCCTCTCTGCTCACGGCTGAGCTTTTATCTCCATCTGAGTAGGAATTTTTGTGGGCAAATGTTGTAATTCTGAAATGACAAAATATTGACCACATCTTTTCTTAATATCTGAGAAGGATGACTTAAAGTTTCCTCTACTCTTCACTGAGGAGGTAAGTGACAAGTCTGTCACCACATGGTGGATGACAAGTACTGAACATTTAAAAGTTAAATGGTAACCCCTGACTAAGCTAGTTTGGTTAGCACTTTCTACTAATTGATAATTGCATGGTGTTTCGAAGATATTCAGTTTATATTACATCCCAAAAGGCTTTTCCTTAAGAAAAGGATACCTCTATTTAGCTGTGTATTAATTATTTAGTTTTCTTTAATCTTTTATCTGTTGTGGAGTTTGCACCAAGAAAGAAATTGCAGGGCACTTTTAAAAAGCAACAGATTAGAGGGAAGGAAAAAAATCTGCATTTGAAATATAAAAGTTCTTAAACTGAGGCTGTCTGGTGTATTAGGGCTTAGAAATTATACTATCCTTTACCGAACAATCACACACTCATACTTCTGGTGTGAATTATGTTGGGATTTATATGTTGGAAAATGTCTACATTTTCATTTTGATATGTTAGTTTGCTGTGGCTAAGGTATATTTTGAGCCTTTGGCAATAATAAAAGATGAAAGAGCTGTAATTAAAATTGTAAATACAGTTATTATTTTTAGTTAAATAAACTACAAGAAAATCAGGATAGAAGGAATGAGTCATCTAAAGAATTTCTAGTGTAAATTTTAAGGTAATTCTGTATCTCAGTTTCTTTGTTTGAAGTTGATGGTAAAACTAACTCACAGGTATATGATGAGAAACACCTCCTCTCCTGGTCAACCATTAAAAAAATCTACATTAAATTATTTAGATGTGTTCCATTGCTAGAAGGTTGAATTCAGAGTTAGGGATACCTGAATTCAATTACTACTTCTAACATATGCCAGTTGTGTCACTCTAGGCAAGTAAGCAAAACTTCGTGTGCTTCATAAAACTATCTAGGAATTATCTACGACAAGCCCAATGGCAAAAGTCATTGGTAAACTTAGTTCCCACTGGGATAAATTCGTAAATACATTGCATATTGGCATATTAAATGATTAACATTAAATAAGAAAAGATGCAAATAAAATATAAGAATACAATGGTCATGAAGCAGTTTCACATTTTACAAGATTTTTTATAAGATCAAGTTACAAATAATACTCTGATGATGACTCTTGATGACATTTAAAGATAGTGCATTCTTTAATGTTCAGGGTGACCAAACAGTAATAAGATGGCTTTCCCCAAGCAGTTTCTATAAAATTAGCCTCATAGCTATTTCATAGTTACATTACCTTTCACTATCTATTTCAAATTAGTCCTTTAGGTTGAATTATTTTACTTACATTCCAGATCATTGACTTTTTTTTTTTGCTTTTTGGAGGGCAATTGAGGTTAAGTGACTTGCCCAAGGTCACATGGCTAGGTTTTTTTGTTTCTTTGTTTGTTTTTTGGTATTAAGTGTCTGAGGTCAGATCTGAACCCAGGTCCTCCTGACTCCATGGCAGGTGCTCTATTCACTGTGCCTAGCTGCCCAAGATCATTGACTTTTTAACCCATTTCAAAAAAAATAGAATGGGATTGCTTTGCATGAGTGAGTTTCTAAAAGACTTTTCTGTTTGTTGGCAGAGGTGTTCTTCATGGCTATGCCTCAGAAGCCTTAGATTAAACTTAATATAAAGGCATATTCTATGGAGTTCGCTTTGGGTGTAGCCCAGAAGTTAAGAAATCCACAATTTCTATCCAAATAAGGAAAGCTTTGGAATAGTTTAACTGTCAGATCTATGGATAAGGGAAGAATTTAGAATTAAATAAGATACCAAGACATTATTACAGGATGTAAAAATGGGTAATTTTGATTACATAAATTTTCTAATGATTTTTAATTAATTAAAAACAAAACCAATGAAACCAAACTTAGAATGAAAGCAGAAAAATGGGACAAAAAGTTTCCAGCAGGTATGTCTGATAAAGGCTTCATTTCTCAAATATATGGAGAACTGAGTAAAATTTGTAAAAATACAAGTCATCCCCTAATTAATTACTCGCCAAAGTATATGAACAGGAAGTTTTCAAAGAAATCAAAGCTATCAATGCCTTATGAAGTAACACTTCAAATCACTATTGACTAGAGAAATGTAAATTAAAACAACTCTGAGGCACCCGATCATGCATACTAAATTGGCTAATGACAGAAAAAGAAAAAAGACAAATTTTGGAGGAGATGTGGGAAGACTAGGACACTAATGCCATGTTGGTAGGATTGTAAACTGATCCATCCATTCTGGGGACCAATTTGGTTCTATATCCAAAGGGCTATGACAATGCTCTTTGATCTGGCAATACCACTAGTAGGGCTGTACCCCAAAGAGATCAAAATGAAAAAGAGAGAGAGAAAAGAACCCTATTTGTACAAAAATATTTATAGAAGATATTTTTATTGTGGCTAAGCATTAGAAATTGAGGGGAGACCCATGAATTGGAAAATGACTGAACAAATTATAGTATATGATTGTAATGGAATATTATTGTGCTATAAGAAATTATGAGCAAGCACATTTTAGAAAAAACCTGGGAAGAATTATATGAACTGTTACCGAGTGAAGCTGAACCAGGAGAACCTGGAGAACATTGTCCATATGTATGATGAACTACTATTGATGGTTTAGCTATGCTCAGTTCCAAGACAATGTCAAATGAGTTATGATGAAAAAGCCTAGCTGCCTCCAGAGAAAGAACTGATGGCATCTGAATACAAATTGAAGCATGCTTCTTTCTTTCTTTCTCTCTTGCTCTCTTTCTGTTTCACTTACTCCCTCTCTTTCTGTTTATTTCTTGTTTCTTTTTTCTTGAGTTTTCTTCCACAAAATGACTAATATGAAAATGTGATACTTGATTGCATATGTATAACCCATGTTAGATTACTTGTCGTTTCAGGGAGGGGGGAAGGGAAGGAGAGATAAAATTTGGAATTCAAAAAATTTTCAAAATGAATGTCAAAAGTTGTTTTACATGTATTTGGGGGAAATAAAATATTATTTAAAATACAAATGGGGAATGATTACTTAGAAGAAACCAGAAAGATGGAGAAGCTGTTGTTTCCCTTTGCCGTTGATGTGGGCTTTTAGATGAATTGTGATTTTGTAGAAGACATGTGGTTGAACACAATATCAATGATAGTGTCATCTAGAGTGTAAATGGAGATTTGTATCCATGAAGAGTAATAAAAAGTTTGAGAAGAAAGCAAAGTGTATACCATTTAATCTCAACAGGTGGTAAATTTAAATTACTCTATCCAAAGTTTTGCCCAGTCTTTTGGATCTAATTTGGACAATTGCAAATACAATGAAAATATAGATCCTAACAATGAAGAACTTGCAAGTTAATTCATAGATCAGTAAATTGATGTGTATCTCCTCCCACCTAACCCCCAATTGATAAGGATAAGGAATCTAAGACAATGAACAAGAAAATAAAGTGGGAAGAGATGAAACCCATTAATGTATGGAATCAGTGCCTACCTAAGACAGCATCTGTCATAAATTAAGATTGCTAGCATTTATTTAATGATTCAGGGTTTGTCTAGAGTTTTACAAATAGTAACACACACACACACACACACACACACACACACACACACACACACAACACCCCCAGCATCCCTGGGATGTAGATGCTGTTATTATCATCATTTTACAGAACAAAGAAACAGAAGAAAATATCCATTAACTGACTTACTCGGGGTCACACAAGTAGTAAGTATTTGAAACTGACTTTGAACTCAGGTCCTCATGACTCCATGTCTAACACTGGGTAACACCATGCACAAGCAGCTTTCCAGAACGCTACTGTGAACAGCTTTTAAGTTCTGATTACACAGTATAGTGAACACTCTTATTTATTCCATAACAAATCAAAGCAAAACATTCACAGAAAATCAGGGTACAGCATTCACAATATTACAACTTATTACAGAAAAGCATAGTATTCACAACAGCTTATCATTAAAATGGACACATAGTTTCCATCATAGTGGCCACAAGAACAATCATCTCAAAGTCTTCCACCAATGGGGCACACTAAGTTAACTAAGTAACTTATTCAGCAATCAATCACTAAGTATCATTAATCACTAAGTGCAATCATTAGAAAATATACAGACCCTCCACCCCTAAGACACTAGTAAACTACAATTTCATCACTATTCAGACCCATGGAGAGGTCTTTTCACCTTGAGCTGAGACAGGCAACTCCTACTTGAATCCACCAGTCACCTGGATTCAAAGGCAGATAGCTCCCAGTTCCTTGTCCACCTCTCCATGTAGATCCTGCTCCACACTGAATTTGACAGGGTCCAGTCCACCTGAAATCCTTCACAGTTTCTGCTCTGGGGAATTCAGGGCTCAACAAGCCACAAACAGACAAAGTCATAGCATCCTGGTCATGCTTCCTCAGTCTTCTGCAGCTGCTTCAAAAAATCAGAATCCAGCCTGGAATGGGGAGAGGGGGAAGGGGATCCTGGGCTCCTGGGCTCCAGGGCTCCTCTTCAGCCTCCTGAGCTCCTCTTCAGAAGAAGCTCCTCCACCACCTGTTTCAGCCAACCTCTTCCTGTCATGTCAGGAACAGGGGGTTCATATATTCTCTTTCTTTCACAGAGGTTTGATTAGTTACTAAGTGCTAAGTACCTGCTTACTTACCAATAAGAAAGGGGTGGGTGGGGGAGGACTCAAGATGGCAGAGTAAAAATAGCACTTCTTTGAAGCTCTTGCCAACACCACTTCAAAATTATATAAAAGGGGGAATCTGAACAACCTCTGGAGCCCCAGAACTCACAAAATGACACAGAGAAGCTAACCTCCCACTGAGGAGAGTCTGGCAGCCTGGCAGGGAGTGGCCAGCAAAGAGTTCTGGGAGCAGAACCCAGGTTTTAGCCCCAGGGCAGCTGGGCCAGCAGCTGGCTGGAGGGACCACAGAACACCAGCAACTGTGGTGTTTTCAGAATTATCAACACATAGATGCCTAGGACAAAGTGAGAGGTCAGTGCCCTAAGGACTTTTGGACTGGTTGGGAGAGCTTCTGGCCTCTTTCCTCTGGGGGTGAGAAGTCGTTGAGGAGCCAGCCCTGCTTGCTCCACATTGCCACATTGCAGCTTCAGCTCCTGGCCTTCAAAATTGTAGGAGGATCCGACAATCAGTCTTGGGGGGGTTTCTCTTGCTTTAACCTTCTTGGACCTAGATTGTGGTCTGGGGTGGAGGTCTTGGGGTGTGTGACCAGCTTGCCAGAGCCTGTGGAGGCTTCAGAGAGGCCACCCAACTAATATCTCTGGCATCTGAGACCTCCCCAGCATTTGGGACGGAAGCTCCCCTGGCTGGTGGCAGAATCCTACCACTTGGTGGAAACAAGACCAAAAGTCAAGTAATTGAGTGGCAACATGCCTAGGCAAAGGAAACAAAATAAACAGAAAATTTCAACATTAGACTCCTATTTTGGGGGCAAAGAGGATCAAAGCATGGAACAGGAGGAGGACTGGGAGGTAAGAAATCCTGCACCAAAAGCCCCAAATGAACATAAGAGCTGGTTACAGGCCATAGAGGACCTTTAAAAGCAGATAAGAGAAGTGGGGGATAAATTGGGTAGAGAAATGAGAAAGATGCAAGATAAGTATGAAATAAGAGTCAACAGCCTGAATGAGGAAAATAATACCTTAAAAAATAGACTAACTCAAATGGCAAAAGAGGCTCAAAAAACCAATGAGGAGAAGAATGCCTTAAAAAGCTGACTTTGCCAGATGGAAAAAGAATTTCAAAAGCTCACTGAGGAGAATCATTCCTTCAGAATCAGACTGGAGCAAATGGAGGCTAGTGACTTTATGAGAAATTAAGATGCTATTAAGCAGATCCAAACAAATGAAAGAATAGAAGGCTATATGAAATATCTCATGAGAAAAACCACTTACCTGGTAATTGCACTACCTGAAAACCATGATCAAAGAAAAAATCTAGAAATCATCTTTCAAGAAATTCTCAAGGAAAATTGCCCTGATGTTTTAGACCCAGAGGGGGAAATAGAGGTTGAAAGAATCCACTGATATCCTCCTGAAAAAGATCCCAAAAAGAAAACTCCTAGGAATATTGTAGTCAGGTTCCAGAGATCCCAGATAAAGGAGAGAATATTACAAGCAGCCAGGAATAAACAATTTCAATATTGTGGAAACACAATCAGGATAGCACAGGATCCGGCAGCTTCTATAATACAAAAAGGGGTCTTTAAATTCAAATTACATTACCATTACACACTGGCACCTAAATGGTGCAGTAGATAATGCTTGGCCTGAAGGCAGGAAGATCCAAGTTAGAATCTATCCATAAGCATTACTAGATGCCTAACCATAGGCAAGTCACAATTTCTGAAGGTCTAAGTTTCCTTGTTTTTGTTTTTTTTTTTTTTAAGATAGTAATAACACTTACCTCGTGTTTGTCTGCTTAATTCAGGATCAAATTAAATAATTTTTTACAGTACTTAGCACCATGCCTGACACATAATAAGTGCTTAATAAATGATTTTTCTCTTTCCTTACTTTCCCCTATTGACTATAACACTTAGTTGACTTAAAAAATATAGGTTCTTGGGTACTCTGATTACTTGGAGGAAAAAAAAAAAAACTAGAAATCAGGGAATGTATTTTACTTTTCCTAGCTCTGTCACTAAATAACTATTTGATCTTTGGCAAGTCCTTGATATACCAATTTTATATGCTTCAGTTTATCCATGTGTAAAGTGATAGCACATGGAATACATGATCTATTCTTTCAACAAACATTAAACAGAGCACAGCCCTATGCTGGATTTTGAAATTTATAAAGTTTAGAGAGTATAAGACACAGCTTCCTACTCTTATGGAATTTATAATCTACTCAGGAAAGGAGATATAAACAGAGACAATTATAATGTATAACAAGTATATGATGAATGCTTTAGAGAAGCGTAGAAAACCATGAATTTCATTCCATCAATAATAGGGAGCCACTGAAGATTTTGGAGCAGAAATCTAGGATGGCCAGGCCTATGGATAAAGAAGATTATGCTGATAATGTTATAAATGATGACCTCTTTGGAAAAAAGAATGAAGTGGGAAAGAACTGTAATTAAAAGTTATTGGGGGACGGCTAGGTGGCGCAGTGAGTAAGAGCACCAGCCTCGGAGTTGGGATGACCCGAGATCGAATTTGGCCTCAGAAAATGAGCACCCACACATAAATAATGACTAGCCGTGTAACCTTGAGCAAGTTACTTAACCCCAATTGCTTATAAAAAAAAAAGTTATTGGAATAGTTGAGTGAGGTTGTATTGTGAAGGTGTTTGGTGAGTTGGTGGCAATTTAAGAAAAAAGGAAGGAAAGGTATAAGAGATATTGCAACTGTAGTCCATCACTGTAGCATCACTGCCCTAACTTCTTTTTTTTTTCATTTTGGAGGGCAATTGGGGTTAAATAACTTGCCCAAGGTCACAAAGCTAGATTTTTTTTGTTTGTGTGTGCATTAAATGTCTGAGGTTGGATCCGAACTCAGGTCCTTCTGACTCCAGGGCCGACGCTCTGCTCACTGCACCACCTAGCCGCCCACACTGCCCTAACTTCTAATGACTGATGAATCAGGTACCAAGAGCTGTACTACATCTCCCCTTAAGGGTTCTGAGGTGTCATGAATGACCCCTGACTCAATTATTACAATAACCTCTTATGAGAGTTCTTTCCTCTATCACTCTCTTTCCCAACCAGTTCATCATTAATAACATGATCAGCATAGTTTTTCTAATCCATAAGCATGGCTATGGTGGAGTTTGGCTTCAAAATCTCCAAAGGTTCCCTATTTCTAGTGGAGTAAAATAAGTGTCATTGTTTTATGTTTCTACTTGATATCTCCCCAAAGATTATCAGTGAAGAAACAGTAAGTCTTAAGTGCCTTTAAAAAAGGTGGTATTTAATAAAGTAGCACAATAAGAACTGGTATAAAATAACCTCTCAAAAGTCTATAATATAATCTCCCACAAATATATTCAGAGTTCACAGGAAAAAGGACACGTGATGAAGAGTAAACTCATAGCTCCTGATTGTTCTGTCTTTTTCTCTCATTTGTGCATTGCTCAAGAAATTTCCCTCTTTGTGGTGAATCTGTATTTATGTATAATTGGCACTAGATGTGTAGTCTGTTGTCAAATGAGTTGCAGTTTTCAGATGAGGCACAGATATTTAACCTCCTATTACACAGATATACACATGAGGATTGTTGGCTAAATTAGAATGATTAGACTCAGACAGTGCTAATCAGGGAAGACCCTGTCAGGGAGTAGATTTTCTTAATAGTCCTAGAGGATCAGAGGGACATGTTTCTTCATTCTTGCATTGTGAAATAGGATTTCTGTGGCTTCTGAACTGAGAAGGATGGCTTTAAGAGCACCATAGTGTTCTTTGTTTTTCCTTGGTTAGCAGATAAACTCTTTGTCTAGGAATGAGTGAAACCCCTCACAAAATCCACACACAATTATTGACAGCAATATGTAATCTACATTTGATGCAGTAGATGCATTATAAAAGCTATGTCAATAGTCTGTCCAAATTATCCATGTCAGGAAGAACCATTCAGGTTTTCACAAGTCTGTCTACAAGTCACTTAATCTCTCTGAATCTCCCTTTTCTCATTCATAAAAATGGAGGTAATAATGAACACACTGTGATTTAAGAACTTTAAACTGAAAGGGGTAGAGGAGGATTCCACAGATAAAAGCAGACAAAGTATAGGGATAAAAATATCAAAGTGGGTGTCCATTAATTCACAGGAGATAATATCTAGAATATTTGATAATAACAATACTCATTGTTAGAGCTTACACATAAATATATATGGAACATGTAGGTAAAAAATGAAGAGAAATAGCAATCTTAACATAAGGAGGTAAACATGATTTGAAGAGAATTAGTGAGACTTTGTGGATATTTCTAATGACTGAAATACTACAATGAAAGAATATTACTTATCAAAAAGTAGTAAATTCATTAAAATAATACTGCTATATTAAACAGCATATGTGCATACATATATCTTTTGGTGGTTATATATTACAGACTTCTTAAACAGAAAGAAGAAAAGGAAGATGAATGATAAGTCATATAGTAGTCACAGGGACAAAATAGATACGGATAGAAGACTTCAATTGAGTAGACTTCTGTTAACCAAGATGGTGGAATAAGAAGTAAGTCACTCTCATTGTCCCTTATCAATCTCTGAAAATGCATAAAATATTGCCCCTGGAAATCCTGGGAACAGGTGAGTCAGCAGAAAGATGGGGTGCAGCAATCTTGCAGTCCAGGATGCTTGGGAATTAAGAGGAAATGACCCCCTTATTCTGGGGGAGGGGGAAGCAATACAGGATGGGAGGTGTCCCAGCAAGCCAGTGACAAACCCCACCTCAGCAAACCAGGGTTGGTCCTGAGCGCCAGAGTGGTAAAGTGGGCAAGCAGCAATACTAGGACCCCTGAGTGCCTCAGAAAAGGGAAAGAGCTTAGAAAACCATCATATGTGCTAGCATCATCCAGCAGCCACATCTCCTGGTGCTTTAGCAAAACTCCAGGAAGCACAGCTCCAGGCTGGCATACATCCTACAGCAGCCAAATATTCAAGTGCAAGGCACAGGTCAGCAGGTGTCGCCTAGGGGTCAGACTCTCCACCCCCACCCTGAGAGCTCCAGTGTTGCTGACCCTATGTAAGGAATAGGTAAACTGCCAGAACTCCAATCTTCAGTTGCCCCAACAGAGTCCCTAGAACACAAAGTCAATGACCAGGTCTGGGGTTCCTAGCACAAGTCTGGGTGAGTGCCCCACTGTGCTCCAGTAGAAGAGTTCAATTCTAAAAGCCAGGAATTAGGCAAAAAACCATGGGCAAAAATTAGAAATGGACAATGACTATAGATTCTTATTATGGGGACAGGGAAGATCAGGGAACAAATTCAGAAGAGGACAACATTGTCAATATATCCATATGCAAAAAGACAAAGGGAAATGTTAACTGGCCTAAAGCCCAAAAAGCCTTCTTGGAAGAGTTCAAGAATGATTTTAAAAATCAAATAAAAAGGTAGAAGAAAAAATGGGAAAAGAAATGAGAGATATGGAAGAGAGAATCGATAACTTGGAATAGGAAGGACAAAAACTGACTGTATAAAACAAGTCCTTAAAAAGTAGAATTGACTAAATGGAAAAGGAGGTACAAAAATTCACTGGAGAGAAGAACTTCAAAAGTAAAATGGGTCAAATAGAAAAGGAGGCAAAAATCTAATAGAATAAAACAATTAAAAATGCAAATAAGGCAAGTGGAAGCTAATGACTGTATAAGAAATAAAGTATCAGTCAAACAGAAACAAAAGAATGAAAAAATAGAAGAAAATGTAAAATGCCTCATTGGTAAAACAACTCAGCTGGAAAATAGATCCAGGAGAGACAATTTAAAAATTATTGGTCTACCTGAAAACCATGATGAAAAAAAAAAAAGCATCAACAGGATCTTTTGGAAAATTATCAAGGAAAACTGCTCTGAGGTCCTAGAATCAGAAGGTAAAATAGTCATTGAATGAATCCACTGATCATCTTCCAAAAAGAGGTCCCAAATTGAAAATGCCAAGGAATATTATAGCCAAATTCCAAAATTACCAGGTCAAAGAGAAAATATTGCAAGAAGCCTGAAAGGAACAATTTAAATATCATGGAACTACAGTCAGGATTATGCAGGACCTTGCCTATTCTACATTAAAAGATATGAGGGTATGGAATATGACATTCCACTAGGCAAAGGAGCTTGGATTACAACCAAGGATTAACTACCCAGTAAAACTGGGCATAATATTTTAGGGGAAGAGATAGATATTAAGTGAAATAGGGGACTTTCACACCTTCTTGATGAAAAGACCAGAGATCAATAGAAAATTTGATCTTCAAATACAAAACTCAAGAGAGACATTAAAAGGTAAAGAGAAAAGAAAAAAACGTTATTAATAATAAAGGCAAACTGTTTACATCCCTATAAGGGAAGATGACTCTTGTAACTCTTGAGCACCATATTGTTATCACAACCATTTAAAAGGTGTATACATAGACAGAGTGCCTGGGTAGAAGTTGACTTTGATGTGATGATAAAAATTCTGATTATGTGGTCAATAGGGATTGTACTGGGAGGAGAGGAAAAGAAGAGGCAGACAAGGGTAAATTACACATGAAAAGGCACAAAAACCTATTTTTTGTAGAGGGATAGAAGGGAGCAAGATGAACATTGTTTGAACCTTACCCTCAATAGATTTAGTCTGAAGAGGGAATAACACAATCAGCTAGATATAGAAATAAAACTTATCCTATAGGAAGTTGGAGAGGAAAGGGGAAAGAAAAGGGAGGGGATACATAGAAAGGAGGGAAGAAATAGTAAGGGTAAATAAGTAGTAAGGGTAAAGAAAAAGGAGGGAGCAGCCTGTGGGAAGTGGTGATAAAAAGCAAAACACTAGTGAGTAGGTAAAGGGAGAAAGGAGAGAGAAAAGCATAAATAGGTGTGGGGAATAGAATGGAGAGAAAGAAATAGATAGTAATCATAACTCTGAATGTGAATGGAATGAACTCCCCCATAAAACAGAAGTGGATAGAAGAGTGGATTAAGAACCATAATCTTACAATATGTTGTTTACAAGAAACATGTTTGAAGCAGAGGGATACACACAGTAAAGGTAAAAGACCAGAAGAGAATATATTGATTAAGCTGAAGTAAAAAACACAGAAGAAGCAATCCTGATCTCAGACAAAGCAAATGCAAAAATAGATCTAATTAAAAGAGATAAAGGAGGAAACTATATCCTGCTGAAAGGTACCATAGATAAAATTGTGTATACCCTTTGACCTAGCAATACTACTTCTAGGTCTGTATCCCAAAGAGATCATAAAAATGGGAAAAGGACCCAGAGGCACAAAAATATTTATAACAGCTCTTTATGTAGTGGCAAAGAATTGGAAATTGAGGGGATGCCCATCAACTAGGGAATGACTGAAGAAGCAGTGGTATATTAATGTAATAGAATGCTATTGTGCTATAAGAAATGATGAGCAGGTGGGCCTCAGGGGAAAGAAAAACCTGGAAAGACCTATATGAATTGATGCTGAGTGAAATGAGCCAAACCAGGAAAACACTGCACACAATAGTAGTCACATTGGGCTGATGACCTTGATAGACCTAGCTCTTCTGAGCAATGCAAAGATCTAAGGCAACTCCAAAAGACTCATGATGGAAAATACTGTCCACATCCAGAGAGAGAAATTTGAAGTCTGAATGCAAATAGAAGACTATTTGCTGTCCTTTTCTTTTGTTGTTTGGATTTGTTTCCTCTCTCTCATGGTTTCTCCCATTGGTTCTAATTCTTCTTTACATCATGACTCATGTGAAAATATGTTTAATATGATTATATAAGTAGAACCTTTATCAGATTGCACAAAGTCCTGGGGAGGGGGGAAGAGAAAGTGGAGGAGGAGAAGGTGGGGGAGAAAATTCAAAACTCAAAATCTTATGGAAGTGAATGTTGAAAAATAACAATTAATTAGTTAACTTTATAGGGAAAAAAAACTTCAATTATCCAAAAATCTTTTGGAGGAGGTCTTTTCCTACTAAACAGAATATATGATATGGAGATACATATATAGATTGATAATTTTATTTTTCAATTCAATTGACTTTAATTCCATAATTATGGGCTTCATTAAATACTTATTATATGTAAACTTTGATTACTTATTTATCAAGATATACTTTATTCTTCAATATCTCAGACAACAAAAAGAAGGCAGGACTCAAATAGTTCAGTAGAAAGTGTAATGGATAAAGTCAGAGAACTGGGTTTGAAGCCTGACTCTGCTAAATGACTTCCCATGTGACTTTGAGAAAGCCATTTGAGATCTCTGGACATGTGTTCATCTATACAATTAGAAGGTTGATATAGTTTAGAGCAGGGATGGGGGACTTGTGGCCTTGAGGCCACATGTAGTCTTCTAGTTCCTTAAGGGTGGCCCTATGAGAGAATCCAAAGTTCACAGAACAAATTCTTTTAATAAAAGAATTTGTTCTATAAAACTTGAACTCAGCCAAAAGGTCACACCCAAGGATCTAGAAGGCCACATGTGGACTTGAGCCTGCAGGTTCCCCATCTGTCAGTTAGAGGCATCAGATAGCTGTTCATATCCCAGTCTTCTAACTCAGCCAGCATCAGCTCCATGGACTACCAACTTGCATTCATATTTAGGATCTTAAAAATTGTGCATGCAGGTTGAATTTGATGGGAAGGGATGATTCTTTTTTTTTGGAGGGCAATTGGGGTTGGGTGACTTGCCCGGGGTCACGCGGCTGGGTTTTTGTTTGTGTGTTGGGTGTCTGGGGCCGGATCCAAGCTCGGGTCCTTCTGACTCCAGGCCCAGCGCTCTGCTCGCTGAGCCACCTAGCTGCCCCAAGGAAGGGATGATTCTTAAGGGGTGAAGTCAAGAGGTGAGAGAGGAAAGTGGCAAGAGGAGATGGAGAGAGACAGGGTAGGGTGAACTATCTCATGTAGAAGAGGCAAGGGGAAGTAGTTGCAGGGGAGGGGAAGAACAGGAAGGCAAAAAGGCAAAAGCATATTCTCATTGAAGTTGGCTCAAGGAGAGAACCACGTACATACTAAATGGAATATCTTACCCTCACTCACTCTCCTGAGTAGGGGAAAGGAGGATGAGAGGGGGGATGATGGAGGGGAGGGCATTCTGGGGGGAGGGGAGATTGGAAGTACCCACTATCAAAGAGGGACAGGATCAAAGTAGGGAATGGACCAGGTGGGAGGTGAGACAGGTGGGAGGGAAATATAAGCAGTCTTTTACAATATATCTACTATGGTAATGTTTTGCATAGCTACACATGTACAATACATACTGAATTGCTTATCTTCTCAGAGGGAGTGGGTGACAAGGGAGTAAGGGAATGGATCTGAAAATTGAAGTTTTAAAATTAAATGTTTCCTAAGATGTCCAGGCACTGGGGCCCAGAGATTCACCTTGCCCTAATGGCAAAGTCGAAGGGAGTATGGGAGAAGATATGGGAGAGAGCAGATTGGATGAGGGGATATCTAGTGGGACTGCTATTCTGGGGTGGTGGGTAGGGAAAAAATGGGGGAAAATGTAACTCATAATCTGGTGGAAATGAATGATGTAAACCAGAAGTTAATAAAGCATTTGTTTAATTAAAAAAAAAGAAAAAAGAAGAGGCCAAGGAAAAATTCTTTTAGACACCAGAAGTCCAAAAGAAAACACCAACAAGCAGGACAGTTTTGAAAGTAACATTTGGAATTTATTATGCATTAAAAAAAAAACAAATGGCATGACATAGAAAAAAAATTGTGCATGGCTTCTCATCTCATCATACTTCCAGAACACAGGTACTGCTTCCCTTTCACTCTTGTTCAATAATAATGCCAAATCCAGACAAAAACAAATGTGTTACACAGGATGAGAAGTTATAGAGGGCTTATAATTTTCCGTAGTAAAGTGAGTGCCATGTAAGCAACATAATGGATACATTGAAATGTGGCAAAAGTTAATTCTGCCTTTGTATCCCTAATAACCAGCTCAATGACTAACCATGTAATAATAGATGATCTTGGTTGTGTGTGTGTGTATGAAAATGTCAAATGTCCTACCCTGCTTTATAGAAACAACTCTCCTGGTAGACAAATCAAGAGAAGATAATTATGAATTTTCAGGATACTTCAAAATCCATATACAAACAAACAAAAAGTCCATGCATTTTATTTTTTTTAAATCACAAAATAAAATTATGTAGCTTTATTAGAACTAGAGGGCAAAGTGAAAATAGAAAGAATCCATAAGCCACCTTCTGAAAAGCTCTAAAATGCTTACTCCCAAGATATTCATAGTCAAAATCTAGGAGTTTCAAGTCAAAGAAAAACTATTGCAAGTGGCTAGAAATAGACCTTGATCACACACACACACACACACACACACACACACACACACACACACACACACACACCATGTGGTTAGTAAAATATAAAGCTTAAAAGCAAACACTTTAAATAAGATAAATAATGGGATTCAGAGATTCAATGTTCCAAAAAACAAAATTAAAAGGTCCACAATCAAGAATAGCTAATGTTGCCAAACTAAAGGTAATCCAAAAAGAGGGGGGAAACAATTTTAATAATGAATTAGGGTTTTTTCAAGTATTTCCAGAAAAAAAGGATTAAATAGAAATTTTGAAATATAATTATAGCAATTAAAAAAGTACCTAGAAAGGTAGATTGACTTGAATGTATAAAATCCCCAGATTAGTGGTACAAGAAATAGGAATAAAGATTGTAATATGGTAATATGATTTCTTTGTTAGGAAATTCTGTGTTAAAAATGTCCTCTACCAGTTCATTAGGGTTTTTTCTATAACTCATAGTCTGAAAGAGTTACCTAGAGCTGTGAGAAATAAAGGCATTATCTAAGATCACAGAGAGAGAATAAGAGATAAAAATTTTAATAACACATTCTAAGAAAAATGAATTGAACAAGTTCTAAAGAAACTCCTCAAAATGAAGTTCAGAAAAAAATTAATTTAAAACTGAGTTTTATGAAAATGTGAACAGTTCCACTATTAATACCAAAGAGGTATTACTAAATCTCTTCATATATATACATATATATTATAGTAATTATTGGAACAGATTGGAAAGGGGGGCCTTGGCAATAAAACATAAAAAATTCTTATAAAAAACAGTAATTATGGGGCGGCTATGTGGCTCAGTGAGTAGAGTGTCGGCCCTGGAGTCAGAAGGACCTGAGTTCGGATCCGACCTCAGACACTTAATGCACACACAAACAAAAACCTAGCCGTGTGACCTTGGGCAAGTTACTTAACCCCAATTGCCCTCCAAAAAGCAAAAAAAAAAAAAAAAAACAAAAAAAAACCGTAATTATGGAAATAATTTATTACTGGTTAAAAACAGAAAAGGTTTTACAATGAATTGATTAAGTATATAAGAACCCAAAATAATTAGACATAATATTATAATATCCATTATGCCCAAGGACTACTACTATTGGCATGAGATCTCATTATTCAACAAATTGTTTTTGGAAAGCTAGAAAGCAAATAGGCAGAAAACAGATTTAGGATGTTAGCTCATTCTGTATATCATAATAAACTCCAAATAAATGCACAAGCCTGCTATAAAAACTAATATCATAAAAAGGAGGATCTGATAAGGAGATGTCTTTCATAATTTTGAATAGGGTAGTATTCTAGGTGGTATGGGTTAGAGAGGATAAGAGGAGGAAAAGAGATGGATTTTTTTCATTATATAAAACTTAATAAGTTTCTGTACAAACAAAATCAATGTGTTTAGAATTGGAAGAGAAATGTAGTTGTATATATTTCTGATAAGGGTCTAATACTCAAGATATAAAAAGAATTAGAAAAATAGAAAAAAAAATCATTTCCCTATTGATAAATGTTCAAAAGATATGAACAAAAGGAGAAAGGAGATTTATCAACAAGCTTATGAAAAAAACAATATTCCAGAACACAAATCAGATGCCCAACTATCTCATCAGGTACCTTTCCTTCAGACCACGAAAAAATGATGTTAAAATTAACATTTTCACATCAGTTATTCCTGTACTGGGAGTAATTGCCAATTGATGTTTGTCTTTTTCTCCCACAACACCTAGTATACTCTAACCATACTTCACTTCATTCCATGGTCATTTCATCATCACCATCATGCAGCTATTCTCTTCTATATGCTCTCTATTCACCTATTAGTATATAAACTCTATGAGCAAAGGGACTATCTTTGCTTTTTCCCCCCAAGTGCTTAGCAGTGTGCTTGAACCAGAGTGAAAACCAAATAAATACATTTTCATTTACTCAGAAATGACAGAAGAAGAAATTGTTGGTTGTTGGAGGGGACATGGAAGAACAGGCACAAAAATATCCGCTTTTTTGGGACTATGAAGAATTTCAAGCATTCTTGAAAATGACTTGAAATTCTAACAAAAAATATCAGCAAACTGCACATTCCTTGAAATAGTGATGTCCACTACTAGGTTGAAATAAAATCAAAATTCTGAAGAAAAAATGAAAAGTATCGATATGTAGAAACAAATTTAAAGCTGTACTTTTTGTTGTATAAAAAAAACAATTATAAAACAAATTGACCAGTCATAAATTGGGGGATGATTGAACAAATTATGGTACATAAATAGAATGAGGCATTATTACAGTGTTAGAAATTATGAATGAGGATAAATTCATAGAAAGCTGGGAGAACTAATTCTATGAACATAGAATGAAATGAAAAGAACCAGCAGAACTATTTATTCACTAACAATGTTATTGCAAAATATATACATATGCATATATATGTGTGTATATATACATATGTATGTATATATATATTGTGTGTATATATATATATATATATATATATAAAATGAACTATTTTAAGTCACTTGTTTTTCATTATTATATGCTCATTTATTGCAATGGAGGGCTTTCCTTTTTTTTTCTTTTTGTTAATGGGAATTCAGGAGAGTGAAGATGAAACTAAAAAGTGATGAAAAGAAAGAAAAGAATGTCAATGAATCATTAAAAAAATAAAATAAAAAAGCTGAAGGAAGTTCTGAAGACAGACACAGATCAGAGAATGGTGTATTAGATCTATAGTGTTAAATTTTATGCATACATTATGGTGGAGGAAAAAAAACTGTGTGCAAAAGAAATACATAACTTTGTATTTAATCTACATAATTATATTTCTTTAAGTAGTGATAGTCCATAACAATTAATCAATCAATTAATAAAAAAGATTCCTGGACATATTAACACCTGTCCAATAATCTTCAGATGTTTTTTGCTACTCCTGTTGATACAATCTGTTTCTGATCGACATACTTAAGACTCATTTCCTACTATACCTCCTATATAGAATCAATTTATTACCAAGGCCTGTCAATTTCCTCTTTGCAACATCTTTTGAATATGTCCCTATCTCTCCTACACCACTCTGCTGAAGGCTTTCATCACTTCATGCTTTGACCATTGTAATAGCAATATCCTCTTAGTGGGTATAACTGATTGAAGCAAAAATGGGTAGGTCAACCAGGTAGTAAGTGAATTGCAAGGATAAACAATGAATACTACTTGAGCAGTCAAGAGAATGAGAGGAAGACCTCTCATTAGGCATGATGGGGAACTTTCCATTGAAGACTTTACAGGAGGCCAATGATATTATCTCACAGCATAGACAGGGATGAATGGGCTGTGACATACGTTGTTTGAGAGTACACACATCAGTGGAAATAACAAATCCAAAGAAATAAGTTCTAACACAAATCTCCCAGAACCAGATTTTACCTAGGGTCTGGGCAACATTTATAAATCGTGAGGTTGTATGAGTTCTTATTTCATAACAATACACAGCATTATGTAATATCCTATGGAACTTGGGAAATGTAACTAGCATGCTATATTTGTGACTTTTGTCAAACAGCAAACAACTGGGAAAACCAAAATATTTGGGAACAGAAACATAAGAAACTATCCTAAGATAAGTGTGAAATAAAACTTTAAAAGTCCTAAACCAGGTAACATTTGCAATGGCACTTTTGAAAAACGGGACCTGGATTGTGCAACAAATGATATTCCCCACCATCATTTTGTCACCTACCGTCACTAATGGTCATATTAAAATAATAAACTACCCAATTCTCTGTGGAAGTAGTTACTTCTTCTCACACCTAGATCATTTTTTCCTAAGAAAACAGACTCATATACATAAAAGCATTGATATTTTTATATATAGAGCCATCTACACAAGTTGTATGAGGGCAGGGTCTGTATCCAGCTCTTCCTGGTAGCTCCCATAATCCCTCCCACAGAGTTTTTGTATGTAGTGGGTCCTCTCAGAAAGTGTCTGT
>WOXC01002962.1:0-2500 GCA_011680675.1 Gymnobelideus leadbeateri | reverse complement strand
ATTTTTCTTCAGGTATTTTATTTTACTTCTTAGAAAAAAATGACCTCTGTATAGAAAATGACTGAACAAGAATGATTCAAGGGGACTTGATATGCAAGATACTGAGGAGATAGTAAAAGAGTGCTAATTCACCCCAACTGAGCTGGACCTGTTCTTGTACTGAGATAACTTGTAGATGTAATTATGAGTGTCCATTGTAATTCAATTGCTATGGAGAATGGTAGAAATACAGTAGGACTGAAGATCACCTAATGTTCTGATTTTCAAAAGGAGAAAGAAAGTAATAATAAACTTCCAGTTTGGACCAAAGAGTGCCTAAGGGCAAATAATGCATAATTAGACTACAGTTATTTTTTTTTAAGTTTTTAATTGTTTTTTTTTTCTACTAGAAGCTAAAGTCCTTGAAAGCAACACTTGACTTAATTTTGTACTAATAAATCCAGTTTATCTCAGTACTAAGTAAATACTCAACAAATATTTTTCATCAAGTAATTCATTAAATCTTTCGTTCATCCATTTCAAGTGAAATTCAGTTGGTATATTAGGAAGGTAGCTCTGGAAGAGGCCTAAGACAGTAATGTCAAACTTACATAGAAACAGAGCACTAAACTCTACGTAAAGATCCCTGAGGGCTGTATATGATTTGGAAGGATCATTGTATTGTATTATATTTTTTATCTATTTGGCTGAATGTTTCCCAGCTACATTTTAATATGATTCAGCCTGCACTAGGGTGTATTGGGTGAGAGCTCTGTGACACCTTTGGATACACGGAAGGATGGAGAGATTGTAGAGACAGGATTACAATTTAGGAGACTATTGCAACAGTCTAGGTGGTAAATAATATGAACCATGTATTTATGGAATTAAAAAAAACTTTGTGGGTTCAGTCGGCTCCAGGCAGCAGAGGCGAAGGAGCGATGCCCTACTCTCCTGTGGCCCTCGTTTCCTCCCTCACCTTCCCTCATTTGCTCACTCGCTCCTTTCCCGAACCATGGCCTCTGGCCTGGCTGTCTCAGACAGTGTGATCAACGTGTTCAACCACATGAAGGTACAAGTCCTCAACCCCCGAGGAGGTGAAGAAGCACAAGAAGGCCATGCTGTTCTGCCTGAGCAAGGACAAGAAGAACATCGTGCTGGAGGAGGGCAAGGAGATCCTGGTGGGCTACGTGGGCCAGACTGTGGACAACCCCTACACCACCTTCTTCAAGGTGCTGCCATACAAGGACTGCCGCTACACGCTCTATGAAACCAACTACGAGACCAAGGAGAGCAAGAAGGAGGACCGGGTGTTCGTCTTCTGGGCCCCCGAGTGCTACCCCCTCAAGAGCAGAATTATCAACGACAGCTCCAAGGACGCCATCAAGAAGAAACTGACAGGAATCAAGCATGAATTACAAGCCAACTGTTACAAGGAAGTGAAGGACCACTGTACTCTGGCCAAGAAACTGGGGGGGGGGCAATGCCATGATTTCCCTGGAGGGGAAGCCTTTGTGAGTCTCCCAGTTCTGGCCCCCCTTCTGGGGCTGCCTGAGACCAGTGGGGGAGCAGACCGCCCCCTTCCAGCCAGACATGAGGGTCTGGGGAGATCCTAGCAGGGGCAAGGGCAATCCCTTCACCCGTTTGCCAAACAGCCCCAACCCCTGACCTCCCCACTTCACCCCAGTGCCTCTGGCCTTCCCAAACCGCCTTTGATAATCTCACTCCTCTTGAGATGAAGCAGACCAAGGTCCCCTGACCCACAGATGGGGGGAAGGCCAGTATTTTTTTTAACTGACACCCCCAGTTTTATCCCTTCCCCTTTGCTGCCAACTTTTAACTGCAATAGTGGCTTTGAGCTCTTTGTATAGTTTTGTGTATAAATGGAATGTTGTGGAGACCTCCTCCCCCCTCCCCAGTTATTCATGTGGCCAGTAAAAGGAAATTTCAATTAAAAAAAAAGACAAATAAAGAAAAGGTGAGTTGCTTAAAAAAAAAAACTTTGTGAATCCTTCTTTTTTGCTAATTTGCACAATGAATCATTTAGGATAAAATCCAGATGGACTAGGAAATAAACTTTTATTCATCTATAGTAATATGAGTACTAAGAAGTATTCCACAAAAGCATTTAATTGGATTCATGTCTTTGTCATTAAAATGGACAGCCAAAAATAATTAGCCTTATTGTTCACTTTAAAACTATGGATGATTACTTTCACCAAAAATTGAGAGCAAACAATTTTTTCTTAAATAATTTTCTTTAAAATGTTTATCCTTGAATCTATAGTATTAAGAATTTTCAAACACAATCAGAATAGCACAGGACCTGGCAGCTTCTACACTGAGGGATAGAAGGGCATGGAATATGATAATCCAGAGGGCAAAAGAGCTGGGACTGAACCCAAGAGTCACCTACACAGCAAAACTGAGTATTTTGTTTCAGGGAAAAATATGGTCATTCAGTGGAATAGAGGACTTTCAAGCATTCTTGAGGAAAAACCAGAGCTGAATAGAAAATTTG
>WOXC01002961.1:0-54789 GCA_011680675.1 Gymnobelideus leadbeateri | reverse complement strand
GGAAAGGATTGACAGATTGATAGCTCTTTCTCGATTCTGTGGGTGGTGGTGCATGGCCGTTCTTAGTTGGTGGAGCGATTTGTCTGGTTAATTCCGATAACGAACGAGACTCTGGCATGCTAACTAGTTACGCGACCCCCGAGTGGTCGGCGTCCCAACTTCTTAGAGGGACAAGTGGCGTTCAGCCACCCGAGATTGAGCAATAACAGGTCTGTGATGCCCTTAGATGTCCGGGGCTGCACGCGCGCTACACTGACTGGCTCAGCGTGTGCCTACCCTACGCCGGCAGGCGCGGGTAACCCGTTGAACCCCATTCGTGATGGGGATCGGGGATTGCAATTATTCCCCATGAACGAGGAATTCCCAGTAAGTGCGGGTCATAAGCTTGCGTTGATTAAGTCCCTGCCCTTTGTACACACCGCCCGTCGCTACTACCGATTGGATGGTTTAGTGAGGTCCTCGGATCGGCCCCGCCGGGGTCGGCCCACGGCCCTGGCGGAGCGCTGAGAAGACGGTCGAACTTGACTATCTAGAGGAAGTAAAAGTCGTAACAAGGTTTCCGTAGGTGAACCTGCGGAAGGATCATTACCGAGAAAAGACGGTCGTCTTTGGGCGTCCGTCGCCCGACCCGAACCCGAGCGCGGGGCCGGCGGCGGTGGTGTCCCCGGCTTCCGAAGTTTCGCGAGGGCCGGCCGCGAGCGGGGGGGGCGTGCCCCCCGTGGCCGGTTCTCTCGGACCGTGTTTCGGGGGGAGGCGGTGGCCGGCCGGTGGCGGTGACGGGTGAGGCTCCCCGGGGTGGGGCGGCGCCTCGGTCTGCGGAGGGGAGGCTGGCCCGGTCCCAGCCGGTTCTTGCAGACGCTCCCGCTCCGCCCCCGCGTCGGCGTCGCCGATCCGGCCGAACCGCCCCGCTCCCTCCGGTGGGGCGGGGTCGGCGGTGCCGAGGTCTCTTCCTTCCCCGTCCGGTCCGTGGTGTGGTCCCTCGGTGTCGGGCGGAGAGACGGCCCTGGCGGTCAGGCGCCAGGGGCGGGCCCGTTCGCCGGGTGTGCCGCTCTCGTGTCGTTACGCGGTCCTAGCCCGCGTTGGGGGGGGGTTGCCTTCTTCCCCCCCAAACCTGTCCCAGGTACCTAGCGCGTTCCGGCGCGGAGGTTTAAAGATTCGGGGGCTGCTCCGCCCTCTCGGCTGGGTCGGTTCCGCCTTCCGTCTTCCCTCCCTTCCGCTACCCTTCCGACGGGTCTCGGGCCCCCTCTGGCCGCGCGGCAGAGGTGGGGTGCGCCCGAGGCCGGGACGGGGGCGGCACGGGGAAGGGGGGCGGTGCGAGCGTCCGTTCCCCCGGGTTGTGGCTGGGCCTGAGGGAAGAGGAGATGCCTGGCTCCGACTTCTCCCGTCCTCCGGTGCGGTGCTGGGCCGGTCTCGATGAGTGGGGGCGGCCTTCCCCGCCGCTTGCCCGCGACGAGTGGTGCTCGCGGGAGGCCTCCGCGGCGCCGGTCTCGTGTTTCCCCGTGCCCCCTTTGGGGGAGGGGGTGGCGGCCCAGCCGCGCTCGCCGGGCCGGTGGCCGGCGTTGCCGGTGATCCGGAGAAGCCCTGCCGGCTGTGGGGGGTTGGCCTGGCGGTGTCGGGCGTCGGTCGGTCGGCTCCGCGAAGTGGCCCGGGAGGAAGCTCGTCTGGTCGTCGGGAGAGGGAAGCCCGTACCCTCCCGCGTTGGGGTGACGTGGTCGTGCCCGCCGCCGCGCGGGAGCCCTGGGGCGGTGGAGGCTGAGGTTGGGGGTTGGCTTGTGGGGTCCGACTCCCCCCCTCCTGCCTTCGGGAAGGAGGGTCCCAGCCCCGCTCGCCTCTCGGGCCTAACCGCCGCCCCGCGGTTCCGGCGCGTAGCGCGCGCTCGTTGTCCCGGCGCGACCGCCTCGTTTCTCGCGGGGGTGGGGGAGGCTCTCTCGCCCCAGGCGGTCGGCTCGCTGCTCTCTCGGTTTCCCCTTCGCGGCTCGTCGGCCGCCGCGTCCGCATCTGCGAGGCTTGCCCTGCCGCCGTCGGTGGGCCCGCCGGGCCCGCTCGTCGGCCGGCCGGTGCGGCTGGCGCGCGTCGCGGGTGGTCCCTCCTCCTCTCGGGCCGGGCCGAGGCCGGTTGTTTCCGCGAGCGGCTCCCCGCCGCCGCCGTCGCGTCGTGGCGGGCGTCGTCCCCGCGTCGTGCTGCCCTGTTGCCGTGCCGGGGGACCCCCGGGCGCCTGTGGAGTCCAGACCCCTCGCGGAGGGGGTTGGCGAGGCTGGGGCCGGCCGTGGCAGGCGGGAGCGGTTCTCGCGCTGCCTTCCCGAGCGCGCCGCGCGGCGCCCGGGGACGGTCGGCCCTTCCTCGGGTTGGCGTTGCCGTCGTGGTCTGGTTTTCCTTTGCTCGAAGTGTGCGTGAGGGCATCGCGCCACATTTCCCGAAACGAATCTCGGACAACTCTTAGCGGTGGATCACTCGGCTCGTGCGTCGATGAAGAACGCAGCTAGCTGCGAGAATTAATGTGAATTGCAGGACACATTGATCATCGACACTTCGAACGCACTTGCGGCCCCGGGTTCCTCCCGGGGCTACGCCTGTCTGAGCGTCGCTTACCGTTCAATCGCCCGGTCCTCGTTTCCCGGGGATGCGGGGCGCAGCTGGGGGTGATCGCAGGAGCCCGCCACGCCAGAGGCAAGGGTGGCCTCGGGGGCCCTTCGTCCCCCGAAGTGCAGACCGCGTAGACGAGCGGAGAGAAGTCGGCCGCCCGGCGGGGTGCGGCGGGGCGGGGAGAGGGAAGGCCGGGTTCCGGGTGTCGTTGCCTCGCCCCGGTTCCCGGGGCTCCTCCCCCCGTCGTCTTTTCCCGTCTGGCGGTGCTCGCTCGCCCGCCCTTGGGGACCTCGCGTACGGGCGAGGCCCCCTTCGCCGCGGGCCGGTCGGAGCGCCCGTCGGGGCCCGGTCCCACGGCGGTTGCCTGTGGTCGCTGGACACGGTGCTTCCGCGCGACGTCGGGTCTCCGGGTCGGGACACCCCGGCCGCTCCGCGCCCCGTGCCCCGCGGGTGGAGGGGGCGAAGCCCGCCGGCGCGTTCGTCCCCGCCGCCGAGGCTCGGGCGGGCGAGCGGGCCTCTCCCGGGCCCGGGTCCTCGTCGCCGTCCCCCGGCGAGAGCGAGCCCGGGCCGTAGGCTTCCCGAGATGCGACCTCAGATCAGACGTGGCGACCCGCTGAATTTAAGCATATTAGTCAGCGGAGGAAAAGAAACTAACCAGGATTCCCTCAGTAACGGCGAGTGAACAGGGAAGAGCCCAGCGCCGAATCCCCGCCCCGCGGTGGGGCGCGGGCCATGTGGCGTACAGAAGACCCACTCCCCGGTGCCGCTCCGGGTGGGGGCCCAAGTCCTTCTGATCGAGGCACAGCCCGTGGACGGTGTGAGGCCGGTAGCGGCCCCCGGCGCGCCGGGACCGGGTCTTCTCGGAGTCGGGTTGCTTGGGAATGCAGCCCAAAGCGGGTGGTAAACTCCATCTAAGGCTAAATACCGGCACGAGACCGATAGTCAACAAGTACCGTAAGGGAAAGTTGAAAAGAACTTTGAAGAGAGAGTTCAAGAGGGCGTGAAACCGTTGAGAGGTAAACGGGTGGGGTCCGCGCAGTCCGCCCGGAGGATTCAACCCGGCGGTCCCTGGCCGGCCGTGCCGGTGGTTCCCGGCGGATCTTTCCCGCCCCTCGTTCTTCCCGACCCCTCCCCCCGTCGCCCCGCGAGGGGCGGCGGGCGGGGCCGGGGGTGAGGTGCCGCGGGGGACCGCCCCCCGGACGGAGCCCGGCCGCCGCCGGGCGCATTTCCACCGAGGCGGTGCGCCGCGACCGTCTCCGGGACGGCTGGGAAGGCCGGGCTTTTCCCTCGGGCAGGTGGCTCGGGGGTGGCGGGGGGGCCCCCGGGGGTCCCCGGGTCGTCGGGCGCGGGAGGTCGGGGCTCGCTCCTCCTCCCCCGTCCCGGCGCCCGCCCCTCGCGGGGTTTCCCCCGCCGCTGCGGCCCCCGAGTGTTATAGCCCCCCGGCAGCAGCTCTCGCCGCATCCCGGGGACGAGGAAGATGACCGCCGCCGCGCTTTCCCCCGCCGGGCCCGTCTCGCCAAGGCCGCCCGCGGCCGGCCCTTCCCCCCCCGCGGGGGCGGGTCGGGGCGGGTGGCGCGGGCCCGGGCTTTCCGGGGGACGGGCCGCCCCTCCCCCGGCGCGACTGCTCTCCCCGAAACCGGGGCGGACTGTCCCCAGTGGTGTACATGGACAGGGCTATCCATTATTTCCAAGGGAGCTAGGTATATCAACGGGTTGAAAACAAAACTGAACTGCAGGATCTGGTCTTATCTTCAAATATTCAAATAAATCAAGTATTCACTTTCAATGGGATTTACAAGAGAGACAATGTAGTATAATGGTCAGAAGGAAATCTTCTTTGGAGTTAGGAGGTCCTGGACTTAAGTCCTTCCTCACACATACATATACACAATACACATATATACACACATAAATGCATATATATGTGTATATATGCATATACACATATATACAGTTATATATACACACATACAAACACACATATAGGGTATATATACACACATATGCCTGTATATGTATATACACACATACACATACATACACAACAGGAGTATAAATAAACCACTTAATCTTTTAGTGTCCCAATTTGTCAACATGATAAGTAATATTAAAGTTCCTTACAGTAATTAACTGAAAGGTAGGGGGTGGGGGGTGATGAAAATAGTGAAATCTATTACTTGAGAAAGAGACTTTCCCCCATTTGTTTTTTAACATTGTTACATTTGAGTTCTAAATGTGCATCCCTCCTATGAGAGGGATGCACACACTAGAGAAGGTCAATATTTGACAAAGTTCTATGTGTGAACCCAAGATATTTTAAAAGAAAATCTTCATCTTATCTTTATTAAGTGACATACACTAACTTCCAAAAGAGCTTCTCTAGGAACTTAAAAAGTTTTCAAAATTAATGGTAATAATCACATTTCTCAAATCTCGGTAACATATAAAGTCATGGAAAATTAGAAGGCCTGAGGAAAAATGCACTGATTTCTTGTGATCAGGCTAGGGAGATGAGGCAAGGGAAAAGAGAAAGAGATTTATCCAAAATCCTCTAAGTGTGCTATCATTTTATTTGTAGATTCTACAAAACTACAAATCAGACCAAAGGAGAAGCAGATTTCTTAGGAAGCTGGACTTCTACATCCTACCAGTTCTTAATATTGATGGCTATGTCTACAGCTGATCCCATTTTACTGGATGGGAGATGGGTGCATGACCATCGAACCTGAGAGCCAGGAGGGACCTCAGGGGTCACCTGTCCAATCTCATTGCTGTACCTGTTGCTTCTCATCAGCAGCACCTTCATACAGCATCCCCCAGACTCTAGGGGGCCTAGCCTGGAGGACTTCCTGGTGTAATTGGTTCAACTCTTCTTTGGAAGTTGATTTTTATTAATCAATCAATAACAACTTCTGAAGTGTGAATTATATGCCAGGTAATATGCCAGCTGCTAGGTGTAAAAAGACAAACATGCAGAGGCCCCTGCCCTCAAGGAGCTTGCATTTACCTTTATAGGACCTTTTCTTCAAATTCTAAGGGACTTTCTTTTTGCAAATGTCATCTCTGCATAATGGGCAAAATTTTATATACCACCTCCTCCTCCTCCTCCTCTTCCTCCTCCTTCTACTCCTCCTTCTTCTCCTCCTTCTTCTCCTCCTCCTCTTCCTTCTCCTCCTCCTTCTCTTTCTCCTTCTCTTTCTCCTTCTTCTTCTTCTTCTTTTTCTCCTCCTCCTCCTCCTCCTCCTCCCTCCCTCCCTCCTCCCCTCCTCCCTCCCTCCCTCCCTCCTCCTCCTCCTCCTTCTTCTTCTTCTTCTTCTTCTTCTTCTTCTTCTTCTTCTTCTTCTTCTTCTTCTTCTTTTTCTTCATCTTTCTTTGAATATCCTTCAGACTACATGACTTCCTTCTTTACCCTCCCCTCCCACGCACACAAGCCTTATGGTCTCCCAATGTGTCAAAGGCAAACCTCTCAATCATGGAACAGAAAACTCTTTACTAGCCTACTTAAAGAACCTTAATTTCTTGAATATTTCCCAAATTACTTCCCCTATTTGGAACAGAGGACACCTTCTCATTGTCCTTACTCTCCTAGTCTATCTTCCAAGGCCAAACATTTATATAGGGTCATATCTTGAAAGGCTTATTTTTTTCCATTTGTCAATTCTTTTTCATCCTTTAACACCAAATCTAAAGCAATTCTGGGGAGCTTTCTTTGGTTAAGTGGTTAATTAAGCTTTCTTTGAGGCATCTAGGTTGCATAATGGACAGAGCACTGCACCTAGAGCCAGAAGATCTGGGTTTGAGTCTTGCCCCAGACCCTTACTAGTTGTGTGACTCTGAGCAAGTCACTATACCCCTATATTCCTCAGTTTCCTTATCTGTAAAATTAGGCCAATAATAGCACCTTCCTCTAAGAGTTTGGTAAAAATAAAATGAGATGATATTTGTAATGTGTTTTAAGATCCACCCCACAATAGAACAAAGAGGCATCTCAGACAAACTCAGATGAGTCGTAAATATATGTGAGGCTCTCAAAAATGGATTAAACACTTAGGCTTCTAGGCAATCCCTCAAGTGATGCTGAACACATATTTCCCCTTCACCACAGACTTGTACTACCAAAGCAATTTATAACAATTATTATCATAGCAGAATGCCAGCATCCAGATCTCCTGCTCATCTGGGCATTGCCTTTATCCTTTGGCTCTAAGAGCCTTCCTGTGCATGCTTTTCTCTTTTATCCTTTGAAAAACATGCTGTTAGGGAAACCTCTTTCCAAGAATTTGGTATCCAATGCTACAGCTCAGATCTCAAATTCAGTAGTACCCAAGAGGTAAACTCCAAGGCTATAATCATCATTTTCTCAAGATTGCC
This sequence comes from Gymnobelideus leadbeateri, assembly GCA_011680675.1. Lineage (NCBI taxonomy): Eukaryota > Metazoa > Chordata > Mammalia > Diprotodontia > Petauridae > Gymnobelideus > Gymnobelideus leadbeateri. The sequence goes on along the minus strand of WOXC01002961.1, from coordinate 47,835 downwards.
ACTTGGTGACCTGTGTTAAGAATAGAAAAACAGAAAGACAGAAAGAGTACCTAGAAATTTGGAAGTTGCAGAAACTCTAGCCTCCAGAACACCTGGAAAAGTACATGTATCTCATTTACATATGCTTATGTTGTAAGTTACTATTGCTGTTGAGGGGATAGGCACAAAAGGAAAGAAAAGTAATATCTTTCTTCACCTTTAAAATTTTTTTTAAATTTATTTATTTTCAATTAAGGGAACAAAACAAGCATTTCCATAAGACAGCACATTATTATGCATGAAACTACAAATCTACCAAATACAACTTGCTGTTCCCTCCAAATATGCAACAATATTATCATATAATTTTCTTTTTTCCCCATTTTTTCTTCCCTCCCCTCTCATGCCTTAAAGATGGTTACCATTAGATACAAATAGGGACATTACATATAATTAATATAAGCAATTTTTTTTCATTTTCGTAGGGGGGAAGGCAGGGCAATTGGGGTTAAGTGACTTCCCCAAGGTCACACAGCTAGTAAGTGTTAAGTGTCTGAGACTGGATTTGAACTCAGGTCCTCCTGACTCCAAGGGCCAGTGCCTTATTTACTGTGCCACCCAGTCACCCCTGTAAAGTTACTCTATTCATAATTCTCTTTATCAGACCTTTCTCTGGATGCAGATAGCATCTTTCTTAATGTGTCCTTTATTTTTTAATGTTTTTGTTTATAATAGTCCAAATGACTTAGTTGCTCAAAATCATTCTTAAAACAATATTGTTGTCACTACATATGACATTCTCTTGGTTTTGCTCACTTTGCTCTTCATTATTTCTTGCATGTCTTTCCATCCCTTCCTAAGATCATTGAGGTCATCATTTTGTATATCATAGAAGTATTCCATCACCACCATACACCACAACTTGTTCTGCCATCCCCAATTGATAGGCATCCCTGCAATTTCATTAATTTCCCCTGTCACCTTTCTTCATTCTAATCTCACAGTTCAAGGGAGATAGCAGGAGAAAGGGGTCTCAGGGCTGAAATTCTTTTATCACAGCTCACTCTTCTTCACAACTGACAGCAGAGGGCAGATGTTCCTCCAGCAAGAATTTTTTCCCCTTTCATTTTTAGCTTTCAATCAAATTTTATGTAACCCAATAATTGGGGACCAAATCAAAGGATTTCACTGTGTTGTCTCAGTAAGAAGATAAAGTACATATATGCCTATGTGGGAGCTGCCCACTTCAAACAATGGTCTACATCAGAGGTGTCAAACATATGACCAGTGAAAGATTAAAATGTAATTGGGAAATATTTAACAAAATAAATACAAATACATTGGAGTGTAGATTATGTTAATGTGTTTTTTCTAAGTCAGTATTCTATTGACTTATATAGATCCTTATGTAGGTTTATTGGTTGCCATTTATAGTTGAATTTGATACTACAGGTCTACATCCTACAAAAACCATCAAGTGGAACTTGAAATACAAAAACCTCATCTTTTCTGCTATATTCTATTCATATTTCAGGTGAATGCCTAATATATTAAAAATAATATTTTGGCATGAATAATATTTTTTAACAAAATAGGATGTTTTGAGGTGTAAATAAGTTAAATCCAGTCATAATTCATGTGCTCTTGTGAAATTTATGAGATTCTACTGATTTTTTAATATTCCACCTTTGATAAAATTTTGTTAACTCTTCAGAGCATCATTTTTCCAATTTTTTATTGTAGTAATAGGCAATATCTTTAGTAAAATCACCCAAGAGATCAGAGGTTCCTACTTGCAGTTGACATCTTCAAATTCATCTATCCAGGAAGTCCAAAGAAAAGCTGGGTTCATTAATTCAGACATTTATCTATGTCCAAAAATTGTTATTTAGGTTTGTCATTGTAACAATATTGCATTAAATCTCTCTCAGCAGACTGTGTTCCAACTTGAATGGAAACATTATACTTAGATTCTCCTAAGTAAATGAGATATTGATTTCCCATGACTTGCTCAGGAGTATTTTCCCTGCAATACTTAGGTTAAATGGTCTTTTCCTAATGAGTACCATACATGAGAGAACTTCAGAAGGTCAGGTCAAGGTAGATGAAGATTCTTAATTGCTGAGGCAGAAAGAGCACAAATGAAATAGGGCAAGGGAAGTGAAATATCTTTTTTGTGCATGTGCCTTTTACTTTCTCTCTCCTTTAATTTTTACATTACTATATGTAACTGTCTTATTTTGCAAAGTTGTGAAGTTTAATGCTTTGTATTGAAACTATACTTGGGATATATCTATATTTATCTACCTATTCCTATATTCATATACATACATGCATATAACTTTATAGCTATATAAGTATATATATATATATACACACAAATACCTACTTACCTATATACATATATATACACACATATGCATACACATACACATATACATACCTATATGCACATACATAGATCTGTGTATATCTGTGTGTATCTATCTACCTACCTACCTATCTATCTGTTACTATGTGTCAGGTGCTGTGCTAAGTAAATGCTGGGGATTCAGTTACAAGCAAGTACAACAGCCTCTGTCCTCAATAAGCTTACATTTGAATGGGGGAAACCAACCCATAAGGCGGGGGGGGGGGGGGTTGAAAAATTTAAAAGCAAATATGGTGGGGTAGTGGAGAAGGGACTACCAAAAGTTGCATGGAGGTCTGAAAAATATAAGGCAAAAAACTCACCTATCAATAAGAACTGAGGGAGCTTGGGGTCAAGTCCAAGTTTCTGGTGGAGTATAGATGACTGAGGAGAGTCATGGTGAGGAGAACACTAGGGGTTGTAGGAAAGGAATGTCATATAGTCTTTTTCTGTAAATGACTGTGTATTTGATTGATAACTGGAATCTTGCTCAGTTTTTTTGTGGCTTAACTTAGAGAGAGTGTGATATATCAGATAGAATACTGGACTCTTAGTCAACAAAACCTGAGTTCAAATCCTGCTTCATATCCTTATTAGCTATGTGATCCTAGATGGCACTCAGCCTCTCTGGGCCTCAGTTTCCTTATTTGTTAAATGAGGGGGTTGAGCTGAATGACCTCTGGTGTCCTTTCCAAATTGAAATAAATAATCCTAACCTACCCAACAAAACTGAGTATAATTATTCAGGGGGGAAAATATAGACATTTAGTAGAATAGAGGACTTTCAAGCATATCTGATGAAAAGACCAGAGCTGAATAGAAAATCTGTCATTCAAACACAAGACTGAAGAGATACATGAAAAGGTATACACAAAAGGGAAATTGTAAAGGATTCAATAAGGTTTAATTGTTTATACTCTTATATAGGAAGATGATACTGTAACTCCTAAGATCTTTGTTATTCTTTGGGGAGTTAGAAGAAGTCTACCTAGAAGGCATGAGTATGAGTCAATTATGGTGGGATGATTTAAAATATGAGAGGGAGATGTACTGGGAGAAGGGGTGAACGATGGGTAGAATGGGAAAATTTTTCTCACGTAAAAGAGGTGTGCAAGGAAGACTTTTTATAGTGGAGGGGAAAATGGTGGAGTGTGGTAGGTAATGCTTAAACCTCACTTTCATCAGAGTTAGTTCAAAGAGGGAAGAATACACACACACACACACACACACACACACACACACCTTATGCCCTCTTATTTACCTTTTGGGTATGATAGAGTTCTATACCCAACTGAATGTGTGTGTGTGTGTGTGTGTGTGTGTGTGTGTGTGTGTGTATGAGCACGTGTGTGTTTTAAAAGGAAGGAAAGATTAAGGAGGACAGGGGCAAGAAGCAAAACAGACTTTTGAGGAGACACAGGATAAAAAGAGAGAAAGATAAACAAGAAAATGTGATGGAGGGAAATAGACAGTAATCATAATTGTGAATATGAATGAGATGAGCTCACCCATAAAATGGAAGCAGATAGCAAAATGGATTAGAAATCACATGCTGTTTAAAAACATACTAGTAATAGAAAGATACACACACAGTTAAAATAAGAGTCTGGAGCAGAATCTATTATGCTTCAGTTGAAGTAAAAAAAAAAAGAAGGACAATCATGATCTCAGATAAAACAAAAACAAAAATCGATCTATTTAAAAAGATAATCAGGGAAACTTTATTTTGCTAAAAGGTAGCATAGGCAAGGAAGTACTGACAAAAGTTTTTACGACAAGTTTCTCTGATAAAGATCTCATCTCTCAAATGCAGAGAGAATTGGGTCAAATTTATAAAAATAATGAGTCATTCTTCAATTGATAAATGGTAAAGGGATATGAACAGGTAGCTTTTAGAAGAAGATATCAAAGCTATATACAGCCAAATGAAAAAAAATACTCTAAATCACTAATGATTAGAGAAATGCAAATCAAAACAACTTTGAGACATCACCTCACACCTATCAGAAATGACAAATGCTGGGGATGAGGGAAAATAGATACAATAATGTACTATTGGTGGAGTGGTGAAACTGGTTCAATCATTCTAGAGAAAAGTTTATAACTATGCCTAATGGGCTATAAAACTGTACATGCCCTTCACCCAGCAATACCACTACTAGATCTGTATCCTAAAGAGATCAAAGAAAAGGGAAAAGATCTGTATGCACAAAAACATTGACAGCAGTTTTTTGTGTGGTGGTAAAGAATTGGAAATTGAGGCAATGCTCATCAAATGGAGAATGACTGAAGAAGATGTGGCATAGGATTGCAATAGAGTACTATTATGCTATCAAAAATTATAGGTGATTTATATGAACTGATGCAAAATGAAGTGAGCAGAAACAGAAGATTATTGTACGCAGTAACAGAAATATTATAATGATAATAAAATGTGAAAGACTTAGCTGCTCTCATCAATGTAAGGATCCAAGACAATTTCAAAGGACTCATGATGAAAAAATGTTATCTGCTTTCAGAGAGAGAGAACTGATGAACTCTGCATGCAAAACTGAAATATAGTTTTTCGCTTTTTCTTTTTGCAGTGGCTAATATGGAAATGTTTTGCATGATTTTACATGTTAAATCAATATATTGCTTATCTTCTCAGTGGATATGGGAGAGATGAGAGGAAGGAGGAGGATTTGGAACTCAAAATTTAAAAAAAAGAATGGTTAAATAATTAAATAATAAATTTATTTTTAAAAAGAGAATCAATGATCCTATAAACAGACCATTTAGAAAGAAAGTGAATTGAAGAAAGGACATGAAGTGGCTAAGCTCCATAGGAGTTCTTTTCCTCTTTTTATAATACCTCTGGCAGGTCCCTGACTGGTTTTGGAATCAGACTGACCTGATTTGTGTCCTTACACTGCCACTTAGCAGCTCTATCAATTTAGTAAAGTCATTTAACTCTTTGTGACTGTTTCCTCATCTCATTTTGGGGATGTGAATATCTACTATATCTGGAGGTATTATTATGATATATAATGTCATTACACACAGCAAAATTATATATTATACTACTATATTAGACATATTATAACATACAGTTATATAAAATATATTTAAATATAGATTATGATAATCAATTATAACATATAATATTAAATAAACCATATTACATATTTACATGTGTATGTGTATATACACACAATATGCATATGCACATATATGTATATGTAAACTTATATGTATAAATATATGTGTATACACATATGTGTATATAGACATATATAACAATATATGCGTATATATAAAATTTATGTGTATAGATATGCATATGTATACATACATATATGTATATAAAATGTATACACAACATATGCATATATAAAATTTTATCAAGAAGCAATTAGGTGCTGCAGGGTGCTGGACCTGACATCAGAAAGACCTGAGTTCAAATTCTACATCTTTACACTTATTATCTGTGGAGTCCTGGGTCACTCAATATAGTTCTGCCTCAGTTTCTGTGTCTGTAAAATGGGGATAATATTAACAGTTATTTCCAAGATTATCATGAAGATCAGTCAGCAAGTCAATAAACATTTAAATACCAGCTATGTGTCAGGTACAATGTTAAGCACTAGGGATGATATAAAGGTCACTGTTCCTGTGAAACTCACAATTTAATGAGAAGATAACATGCAAATAGCTATGTACCAATAATATACACACAGAGGATATATTGCAGGTAATCAACAGATGAAAAGCACCAGAATTAAGGAGGTGAAATTTTAGCCAGAGATTAAGAAGATGAAGGAGAGAATTCTTGGCATTGGAAACACCCAATAAAAATACCTGAAGTGAAGAGATGGAGTTTTTTGTTTGAAGAACATCAAAGACATCAGTATCACTCAATCACAAAGTACAAAGGGTCAAAAGAGAATAAAGTATAAGAAGACTAGAAGAGGATGGGTGGATTTTGAAGTTCTTAGAATGCCAAACACAGGATTTTATATTTGTGTCTGTGCGTGTGTCTCTGTGTGTGTGTGTGTGTGTGTGTGTGTGTGTGTGTGTGTGTGAGAAAGAAGAGAGAGAGAGAGAGAGAGAGAGAGAGAGAGAGAGAGAGAGAGAGAGAGAGAGGGAGGGAGGGAGAGAGAAAGAGAGAGAGACAAGAGCAGACCTGTGCTTTAGGAAGATCATTTTGACAGCTGAGTGGAGAATCAACCACTGTAGGGAGAGAATTCTGGCAGACAACAACCTCCAGGCTATTGCAATAGTCTAGGCAATAGATGATGAGGGTGATATCAGGGTCAGAAGAGAGAAGGGGATATATGTGAGAGATATTATAAAGGCAAAATAGACAGGCTTTGGAAAGAGATTGGATATGGGAGCTGAGAAAGACTGGAATCAAGGATGGCAGCTAGATTTTGAACCTGGGTGACTGGCAGGATTGTGATTTCCTTAAGAGTAATAAGGAAGGGGGCAGAGCCAAGATGGCAGAGTAGAAACAGTGCATCCAAGGCACTCTCCCCCAAGATTACCTCCAAACTATGTAAAAGGGGACTCTGAACAACTTCTGGAGCCCCAGCACCCACAGAACGGCACAGAGAAGCTAACCTCCCACTGAGGACAGCCCAGCAGCCCTGCAGGAAGGACCAGCAAAGCGCTCTGGGAGCAGGCAGCGCACAGTGCACGGGGAGCCGAGCACAGGTCCACCTGAGTCACAGTTTTAGCCCCAGGGCAGCCAGGCCACCAGCTGGCTGGAGGGACCCCAGAACACCAGCAGCTGTGGAGATTCCAGAATTATCAACATAGATATGCCTAGGACAAAGTGAGAGGTTAGTGCCCTATGGACTTTGGGACCAGTATTTGGGGAACGCGTCTGGATTCCTCCCCTGGGGGTTAGAAGCTGCTGAGGAGACACTCCATTTTGCAGTTTTCAGAGGCAGCTCCAGCTCCTGGCCTGCGAACTATAGGGAGATCCAGTGATCAGTCTTGCTTTAACCTCCCTGGATCTGGATTGTGATCTGGGGGGGAGGTGGTGGGTGGGTTTCCAGCTTGTCAGAAACAGAAGTTGTCCCCCCACACATTCGGGATGAAAGTTCACCTGTCTGGCGGCCCAGCCATTCTGTGGCAACAAGCCCCAAAGTCAAGTAATTAAGTGGCAACATGGCAAGGCAAAGGAAACAAATTAAACAGAAAAATGCAACCTTAGGCTCCTATTTTGGGGGCAAAGAGGATCGAAGCATAGAACAGTCAGAGGATTGTGAGGTCAGAAATCCTGCTCCAAAAGCCCCAAAGGAAAATATGAGTGGGTTGCAGGCCATAGAGGACCTTAAGGAGGACTTTAAAAATCAAATAAGAGAAGTGGAGGAAAAATTGGGAAGAGAAATGAGAAGGATGCAGGAAAAGTAGGAAATGAGGGTCAACAGCCTGACTGAGGAAAACAACACCTTAAAAAATAGACTAACTCAAATGGCAAAGGAGGCCCAAAAGGGAAATGAGGAGAAGAATGCCTTAAAAAGTCGAATTTGCCAGATGGAAAAAGAATCTCAAAAGTTCACTGAGGAGATTCATTCCTTCAGAGTTAGACTGGAGCAAATGGAAGCTAATGACTTTATGAGAAATCAAGATGCTGTTAAGCAGATCCAAACAAATGAAAGATTAGAAGGCAATGTGAAATATCTCATGGGAAAAACCACTGACCTGGAAAATAGATCCAGGAGAGACAATTTAAAAATTATTGGACTACCTGGAAGCCATGATCAAAGAAAGAACCTAGAAATCACCCTTCAAGAAATTCTCAAGGAAAATTGCCCTGACATTTTAGATCCAGAGGGCAAAATAGAGGTTGAAAGAATCCACAGATCACCTCCTGAAAAAGATCCCAAAAAGAAAACTCCCAGGAATATTATAGTCAGGTTCCAGAATCCCCAGATCAAGGAGAAAAAACTCCAAGCAGCCAGAAAGAAACAATTTCAATATTGTGGAAACACAATCAGAATAGCCCAGGACCTGGCCGCTTCTACACTGAGGGATCGAAGGGCATGGAATATGATATTCCAGAGGGCAAAAGATCTGGGAATGAACCCAAGGGTCACCTACCCAGCAAAACTGAGTCTTTTGTTTCAGGGGAAAATATGGTCATTCAGTGGAATAGAGGACTTTCAAGCATTCTTGAGGAAAAAACCAGAGTTGAATAGAAAATTTGACATCCAGACACAAGAAGCAAGAGATGCCTGAGAAGGTAATCAGGGAAAAGAAATCAAAAGGAACTTATCAAAGTTGAACTATTTACATTCCTATATGGAAAAGCAATAACTGTGACTGATGATATCTTTCTCACTATGAAAATAATGGAAGAAGGGTGTATGGCCATATGAATACATATGTGAATGTGTGTGTATATGGTTACAGTTATATATGGATAGAGGGCATAGGTTGAATTTGTTGGGAAGGAAGGATACTCAAGGGGTGAAATTATGAGGTGAGAGAGGAAAGTGGCAAGAGGAGATGGGGAGAGACAGGGTAGGGTAAACTATCTCATGTAGAAGAAGCAAGGGGAAGTGGTTGCAAGGGAGGGGGAGAATAGGAAGGGAAAAAAAGGCAAATCCATATTCTCATTGAATTTGGTTCAGGGAGAGAATGACATACATACTAAATGGGATATCTCAACCTGCAGCAGAATAGGGGGAAGGGGAATGAGAGGAGGGATGATGGATGGGAGGGCATTCTTGGGGGGAGGGGAGGTTGGAAGTACCCACTATAGAAGAGGGACAGGATCAAGTAGGGAATGGACCAGGTGGGGGGTGGGATGGGTGGGAGGGAATTATAAGCAGCCTTGTACAATATATCTACTATGGTAAAGTTTTGCATAGCTAGACATGTACAACACATACTGAATTACTTATCTTCCCAGAGGGAATGGGTGACAAGGGAGGAAGGGAATGGTTCTGAAATTTGAGGTCTTAAAATTAAATGTTTCAAATATATATAAATACAAAAAAATTATTTTACTTGTAAAATAAACAAAGGCAAAATTAAAACAAATTTATTTTGGAAAAAAAAGAGTAATAGGGAAGTCTGGAAGGGGGAGATTTCTTTTTCAGGGAAAGATAGTTCAGTTTCAGAATGGTTGAGTTTAAGAAGTCTACAAGACATTTAGTTTGAGATGCCTAAAAAGTAGTTGGAGAATAGCAGCAAAATTAGGGACACATAAGTAGATTTAAGAATCATTAGCATAGATATTATAATTGGATCAATGGTAACTGATGGGTTCACCAAGTGGAGGAATATAGAAGAAGCAGGCCCAACACAGAGCCATGAGAGATACCCATGGGGAAGGGCATGACCATCCCTTGTACAACAAGGGATGAAGATGAAATATCTATCTTAATCATCATTATTGTTATTTTTATTATAGTTTGTGAAGTCAATAGTCAGTAAAATTTATTAAATGGCTACTATGTGCCAGGCACTGCGCTAAATGCTAAGGATGCAATAAAGAGGCAAAAGATTGTTCTTGCCTTCAAGGAGCTTACATTCTAATAAGGGAGACAACAAGCAATCTATTTGCAGGATAAATAAGAAATAAGAGAGGGGAGGCACTATAATTAAGAGGGTTTGGGAAAGGTTTCCTGTAGAAGGTAGGATTTTGGCTGGGACTTGAAGGAAGCCAGTGAAGCCAGTATGTGGAAAGGAGAAAATGCCTGGAGTCAATAGGTGGAAGGTGTTATTCATGATACAGCAAGGGTACAGTGGTCACTGGATCAAAGAGAGTGTGAGAGGGAGTGAGACACAAGGAGGCTGTAAAGGTAGGAGGGGGACAAGGTTATGAAGGACTTTGAACACCAAACAGAAGTGATGGTCATCCATGGGATTTTATTGAGTAGGGAGGTAATATGGTAGGACCTGCACTTTAGAAAAATCAAATAAATACAAGTACAGTTTAGTGTTATTATTATATTATATATTATATTGCTGTTAGCACATTATTGTCACTGTTATCCTCTTACCTATTATTTTTACTATATGTACTATTTAATAATATTTAATTTTTATTTAATATTTATTATATTTAAAACACTTTCATATTTACTCCTTACTATCCTCTTGATCTTGGGGCATCGACTTCTGCTGCAATGATAGAATCTCTAGAAGTCTTGTGTATTAGCAAAATGACTACCAAGTGATGATTCTTAGAAAGCTTTATATTCCTTATTTCTTTGCCTTTAAAACTTTACTCAGAAGAGGATTACTTAACTGTACAGGTAACTTTGAGGCACTAAGTCTTCTTGATGCCATGACAAAGAAAAGTGATAGGGACATAGGATAAATGTGAAAGGAATACAAAGGAAACCTTTTCAGTAAGCTGGCATTTGACAGATGAATTTGAATGATAACAGAGAAAAAATTATTGCAGTTACCCATGGGCAAGACACTGATCTCTTTGCTTTGGGAGCTAGTGCTGATTGTTCTTTATAGACAATGAGATTTCTCAAATTGTATAAAAAGTCTCAGAAGAGAGAGCTTTAAGCATATAAAATGGAATAAAGAATTGAGTCAGCCAGCTGTCTACATAATTCTGGACTCTGCTGACCCTTGCAGGGGAAAATGATTAGATAGAATGATCTGTCCATTTCCTACCCCACCCTGTCCATTCTTCAATTTTTTCCAAGAAAACACTCCTAATTTTCTTTTGTATCCATCTCACTTATCCTTATATTACTGTTACTTGCATGTTTTTTCTCCCTCTTGAGATATTAAGGTCTCTTGAGAGAAGGGTCTGTATTTTATTTGTCTTCATATCCTCAGCTCTTAGGATGAAGTCATTCACAAAACAAGTCTGGAATAAATTGTTGTTGAATTGACAGAAAACTAAAAAAAGGACCATCAAAGAAATCTGAGGATACTGATGCAAATTTATTGGTTTTTTGTGTTGGGTTTTTTTTGGGGGGGAGGGTTGGGTTTTTTGGGTTTGTTTTTTTTTTTTTTTGCTTTAGAGTTCTGCTGTCTTTTGCTTTCTATTCCCAAGAGACTAACTCCTCTTAGTATAGAATTAACCCTGGGTTTTTAAAGGTTGGGGCAATAGAGTTTAACTTCTCTCAGGTTCTACCAAACTGAAAAATTTGTACCTTCTGGTATTTCCCATCAGACTGTCCCTCCTGTCTGAAAACCACCCTGGTTATGTATTGAGAAGATACCTGCAGGGTAGCCATCGTGGGATGGATTCTTTGACTCTGGCAAGTCATGAAACAAAGAAAAATGAAAAGTGGTCCATGTTTACTTCTTTTTCAGGAGGTGATGGGTAGATTCTTTCAACCTCTATTTTGCCCTCTGGTTATAAAACATCAGGACAGTTTTCCTTGAGAATTTCTTGAAGGATGATTTCTAGGTTCTTTCTTTGATCATGGTTTTTAGGTAGTCCAATAATTTTTAGATTATCTCTCCTGGATCTGTTTTCCAGGTCAGTGGTTTTTCCCGTGAGATATTTCACATTGCTTTCTATTCTTTCATTTGTTTGGATATGCTTAACAGCATCTTGATTTCTCATAAAGTCATTAGCTTCCATTTGCTCCAGTCTAATTCTGAAGGAATGATTCTCCTCAGTGAGCCCCTGAGATTCTTTTTCCATGTGGCAAATTTGGCTTTTCAAGGCATTCTTCTCCTCATTGCCTTTTTGTGCCTCTTTTGCCATTTGAGTTAGTCTATTTTTTAAGGTGTTCTTTTCCTCAGTCAGGCTGTTGACTCTCATTTCATACTTTTCTTGCATTTTCCTCATTTCTCTTCCCAATTTTTCCTCCACTTCTCTTATCTGCTTCTTAAGGTCCTCTATGACCTGTAACCAGCTTGTATTTTCATTTGGGGCTTTTGGTGCAGGATTTCTGACCTCCCAGTCCTCCTCCTATTCCATGCTTTGATCCTCTTTGCCCCGAAAATAGGAGTCTAATGTTGAATTTTTCTATTTATTTTGTTTCCTTTGCCTAGGCATGTTGCCACTCAATTACTTGACTTCCGGGCTGGTTGTCACAGTAGGACTCTGCCACCAGACAGGGGAGCTTCCATCCCAAATGCTGGGGTTTTCTCAGCTGCCAGAGGTATTAGTTGGGTGCCCTCTCTGAAGCCTCCACACACTCTGGCAAGCTGGTCACACACCCTAAGACCTCCACCCCAGACTGCAATCCAGATCTGAGAAGGTTAAAGCAAGAGTGATTACCCCCCAGACTGATTGCCTGGTCCCCCCACAGTCCACAGGCCAGGAATTGAAGCTGCAACATGGCGCAAGCTGCTCAGTGTCTCAGCAGCTTCTCGTCCCCAGGGAAGAGACTGATGTGCTCTCCCACCTACTAGGTCCCAAAGTCCATACTGCACTGACCTCTCACTTGGTCCTTGGCATCTATGTGTTGGTAATTCTGGAAATGCCACAGCTGCTGGTGTTCTGCTCCCTCCAGCCAGTTGCTGGTCAGGCTGCCTTGGGGCTAAAACCTCTGACTTATAACTCACACAGGCCTCGGCTCGGCTCCCAGAGCACTACTCTGGTCGCTCCCTGCTGGGCTGCCAGGCTGTCCTTAGTGGGAGGTCAGCTTCTCTGTGTCATTTTCTGGGTTCTGTAGCTCCAGAGTTTGTTCAGAGTTCCCTTTTACATAAATTTGAAATGGTGTGGGCTAGAGTCCCGCAGAAGTGCTATTACTACTCTGCCATCTTGACTCCACTCCAACTCTTTTTCTTCTTAAAACCAAGAAGCAATTGTTTGTCTTTTTATAAGGGCCGAGTGTAGTCAGAAAGCCCTGAAGTCCAAATCCAGCCTCAGACCCTTACTAGCTGTGTGACCCCGAGCAAGTCACTTAACCCTGTTTGCCTTTGTTTCCTCATTTGTAAAATGAGCTGGAGAAGGAAATGGTAAACCACTCCAGTATCTTTGCCAAGAAAACCCCCAAATGGGGTCACAAAGAGTCAGATACAACTGAAAAAGCCCAATAACAAACAACAACAAAAGCTGTTATTGTATCTAATAATGAATTTTTGAATGACACTTAAATACTGATTTCTTGTATTTTAATTTTATTGTGCCTTTTTATATTTATAGAATTTGAATATTGGAACTTATAATATTGAAAACATATTTTAAACAAATTAATAAAGACCAAAAATTTTTAAAAAGGAAAATATATTTTCTGAAACATTTATTGAATAAAGTCAAACTATCATTCATTTTTTTAATTACAAAAAATCTGCAATCTCTGGCATACAGATTAGAGTGTGATTTTTGTTGTCAAGAAGACATAGGGTCAAGTCTGTCCTTCGACATATACATATAACCACAGTCATTAACTTCTCAGTACTCCTAAGCACCTCTAAAACTATAAATAATAATATGAATACAAGATAGCATTTTAAGGTTTGCCAAGCACTAGACAAATATCTCATTTTGTCTTTGTAACAACTTTGGGAGGTAGGTGATATAATTATCTGCATTTTACAAATGAGGAAACTGAGGCAGATAAAAATTAAATGACTTGCCTCTGGTTATATACCTAGTAAGCATCTGAGGCAGGATTCAAACTCAGGTCTCTCCTGACTCTTAAGACCTACACTTTATCCATTGTACCTACCACCTAGCTGCCTTAGCTCTCATTAATTGGCATTGCTGATTTTTCTCACTATGAATTCCTCACAGTAGTGGCATCACATCTGGATTATAATAATTGATTTATTGGGGTCAGGGTCAGGTTTGGGGTGGAGGTTCTATGTTGTCATTCAGTTTTTTCAGTTGTGTCCGACTCTTTGTGACCCCATTTGCAGTTTTCTTGGTAGGGGTACAAGAGTGATTTGCCATTTTCTTCTCCAGCTAATAAGTGTCTGGGGTCAAATTTGAACTCAGGGAGATGAGTCTTTCTGACTCCAAGCCCAGCACTCTATTCACTTGATTCTCTTGATCACCTAGCTGCCCCAGAGGGTTTATACCTTTAATTTATTAGGCACCAAGAGCTCCCTGGTGGAAACACCTCCCTTACACAAATTGGCAACTCTGGAATGTATGTTAGACATTTTCCTGAACACTGAGGGGTTAAGTGAATTGTCTAGGGTCACACAGTAAGAATGTGTCAGAGATCAAATTTGAACCCAAGTTTTCTTAACTACAAAGTTGCCCCTCGGTCCAATATTCTATGCTCACTTTGTTACTAACTGCTACATTGTTGCTGCTCATTCTTGAGGAGAACCAAAATGTTGGGTCCAACCATGTTGGACCAAGACACATTGTGTCCCACTGTGGCTGATCAGACCAACCTGAGCTCAGAAAGCTTTCCCACAGGTCGAGCACAGATAGTCCTGAGGAACATTTGGAATGGAACTGTGTCTAAACTTTCACACCTCCCATTTCTTTTTACCTATAATTTTGCTTCACTCATAGAGTATAGCACCTTCTTTGATGCAGGCACACCAGGCTGGACAATCCTGTGTCAGTGTCTCCCATGTTGATTTCAAAGCTCTTCAGAGAGACCTTGAGAGTGTTCTTTTATTGCTTCTTCTGTATTCCACGTTGGCACTTGCCTCATGTGAGTTCTCTGTAAAATGGTCTTTTAGGCAAACGTACTTGTGGCATTCAAACAATGTGGCCAGCCCATCAGAGCTGCACTCTCTGCAGCAGAGTTTGAATGCTTGGAAGTTCAACTAGAAAAAACCTCAGTGTCCAGCACCTTCTCATGCCAGGTGATATTCAGAATCTTTCCAAAGCAATTCAAAGGGAAACATTGCTGTTTTCTGGCATAGTGCTGGTATACTGTCTGGGTTTCACAGGCAAATAGCAATGATGTTAGCAGGAAAGCTCTGTAGACCTTCAATTTGGTAGGCAGTCTATTTTTAAGGTGTTATTTTCTTCAGTATTTTGGGGGTTGCCTTTAGCAGGCTGTTGACTCACTTTTCATTATTTTCTTGCACCATTGTCATTTCTCTTCCCAATTTTTCTTCCACTTCTTTTACCTGATTTTCAAAATTCTTCTTGAGCTCCTCCTCCATGGCCTGTAAGCAGTTCATATTTTTCTTGGAAGCTTTTGATGCAGGAGTTTTGATTTTATCATCTTCTTCTGATTCCATGTTTTGATTCTTTTTGTCCCCAAAAAAGGATTCTGTGGTCTAATTGTGCTTCCTCTGCTTGCTCATCTTGCCAGCCAATTAATTGACAATAGAACTCTACTTCCAGAGTGGAGAGAGCTGTGTCCCAAATTGCTGGGGTTTTCACAAATGTTGTCAGAGCTATGAAGAGGGTGCCCTCTCTATGAGGAGGGTTTCACCACAAGTTTTGGCAAACTGGCCATATACCCCAGGGCCACCACCCCAGACTGCAATCCAGATCCAAGCAGATCAAAGCAAGAGCAATTACCCTCTGAATGGTCCCCCTATGATCTGCAGGCCAGGAGCTCCAGAGGCAGCCATGTGGCAGCAGCTGTAACCACCACACCTCTGCCACCTCTAGCCCCTGGGGGGTAGGGGCTGGATCTCGCTCTTCTGTCACCTGGTTCCAACAGAGTTCCCTACTGACTTTTTACTTTCTTTTTGGCATCTACAGTTGAGAAGTCTGGAAACTGCCACAGCTGCTGGTGATTCACTCTCTTGAAGTCTGCTCTGGCCAGTCTGTGCCACTGCTCAGGGCCACCCTGGGTCTGGGACCACATGGTTCACACGGGACTTCACTCAGCTCCCAGTCTGGTGAGATAGACCCTTCCTTTCAGCCTTCCAGGTTGGCTTCAACAGGAGGTTTGTTTCTCTCTGTCACTTTGTGGGTTCTTTAGCTCTAAAATTTGTTTAGAGTCATATTTTATGGAGGTATTGGAGGTGGTTGGTGTGGGAGCTTAAGCAAGTTTCTGCTTTTACTCTGCCATTTTGGCTCTATTCCCTGGTAGTCAGTCTAATACCTCTTCTCTCTCCTTCTCTTCCAGTTTCTTTCAGAGCCTCCCAAACATAGAGCTTGCTCTGTCAATGCATTTGTTAACCTGGAAAGTATACTGCTAAGGTAAGTGAACTTAGCAGCAGCAGCAAAAATTTCTCCATTTGCTGTAACTTACAGTTCCACATATGGATGGTTTGGTGCTAACTGGTGGAGAACCTCTGGGGTTTTTTATGTTAATTGTTAAGTTGAAATTAGCACAAGCAGCAGAGAATCAATTCATTTTGTTGCATTTCAGTCTCAGAGGCTACATTGAGTGTGCAATCATCTGCAAACAAAAAGTCATGCACCAACTCTCCCTCCACTTCAGTCTTGGCTTGTAACCTTTTCAAGTTAAATAATTTACCATCAAGGTGGTAGATAAACTTGAAGTCATTTTTGTTTTCATTGAAGGTATCTAACAACATCACAGAAAGAAGCATGATAAAAAGCAAGGGAGCAAGCATACACCTCTGCTTCACTCTGCTGGGGACTGTGAAAGCACAAAAGCACATCTCATGATGTCTCATCATGAGACATCATGAACTTCTCTGGGCACCCAAGTTTTGTCAAAATTTTCCACAAACTCTCATGACTAACAGTGCCAAAACCTTCATTAGATCTATAAGTGGGGTGTACAAACCTCTGTTCTTCTCCTGGCATTTCTCCTGGAGTTCTTGAGCAGCAAATACCGTATCAACCATTTCTTATTCCTTTCTGAAGCCACACTGGCTTTGGGGAGATGACCATCTTCCAAGTGAAGAATCAGCCTGGTAAGTAGTACTCTGGCAAGAGAGAGATCCCACTGTGATTTTCACAGGACAGCCTATTTCCTTTTTCTTTACAGAGATAAACAATGGAGGCATCTTTGAATTCCTTGCTATATAACCAGGAAAATTTCTGGCAGCTTTGTATGAGCAGTGGACAAACTGCCTGGTGAATGTCAGCTGGAATAGAATAAAAACCAGGTGCTTTGCCACCCAAGAGAAGTCTAATGGTATTCAAAATTTCTTCTTCAGTTGGAAGTTTGGCAACAGAGTGATTGACTTCAACCTGAGGCATACAGTTAATGGTTTGAGTAATGATTGATGACAACTTTTTGAGAACACTATGGAAATATTCAGCCCATTTCTCCAGGATCATGTCGTTATCACTAATCAGTAAGGCTCTATCAGCACTGAATAGTTGAGGTGCACTTTGGCCCATAAATAGCCTTCAGAGTATCATAAAAGTGCTTTGAATTGTTACTAGCAAAGTAAGACTGAATTTCATCTCCTTTCTTACTGAGCCAAGAATCCTGCTTTTCTCTAAAATTTGCTTGCACTTTACTTTTGATGAGGGGGCCATCTCTAGTCATCCTGATCTATATCTGGCCACTGGACCTAGAGGGATCTGGAGAAGAATGTGAGACTGGTGATCTTGCACAGTACTCCCTCACTTAAATCCAATTCACTTGCAAGTTATGGGATCCTCTTCCTGATGTCATGGTCCTCTTTGAGAGCAAAGGACAAACACCTTTTAATGAAGTTAAATGTTGCCTAATTAGAGATGGATGAATTATCCTGCTGGTAAACTGTGTGGAGTTCTCGTTTTTCATTTAGTAGCCTATGAATTTCCCCATCATTCTTATCAAATCAATCTTCATGTTTGTGAGTATTGTGGCCCAGAGAAGTTAATGCTGTGCTGTACACCAAATTACTGAAAGCTTCCCACATCTTTTCTGCTCCACTGTTGAGACCAAAGATTCAGCTTTCCCTCCAAGTTAGCAAGGAACTAGTCACACTCAAAGAAGCATTCTAATCTGTAGACATTAAATCTTCTGGGAGTCCTCTTGCCTTGGGGCTGCCACTTTTGTTGAATGCAAATGTTGAACTTAGAGAATGTAAGTCTATGATCATCCAAAAATCCGAGTCACACATTGCCTTTGTCACTTTCACATCATGTCTATCTCATCTCCTTACAATTGTTCAGTCTGTTAAATGCCAATGTTTGTGGCAAGGGTTTAGCCATAAAGTTTTATTGTGTTTAGGTAAATGGAAGACAGTGTTGGTGATGGTTCATGGGATGCTCAAGTCTTCAGTAGTAAGTGACCATTGCTGTTGCTGTTTCCAACCCCATTCCTCCCAATGACTCCCTGACATATCTGATAGTCTGAACCTACTCTGGTGTTATAGCCACCCTTGTCCTCTTATTATATTTACAAGCTTGTCCTCTTTTGGCACATTGATGGTGAGAATCTCTAGGTTCATAAATTTTTTCTTTGACCTCATCAGGGTTCATTGTGGTGGGAGCATATACACTGATGATGGTGGCATGGCACTTTCTTGCAGGTGGCAATCACATTGTCATGAGCTTGCCATTCACTCATTTTGGTAGACATATAAGCTTGTTAACTAGATTAATTTTGATTGTGAAGCCTACTCCAGCTTCACAGAGTCCTCCCTCACTGTGGCCACTCCAGAAAAAAAAGTGTATACAACTCTCACTTTGGTAAGCTGGTCTTCATTTGTCAGTCTTGTTTCACTCAGGGCTGCTATTTAGATGTGACACCTGCTGAGTTCTCACAACAAAAGCTATTTGTCTTTCAAGTCTACTGGATTTCACATTGTTGTCCTTAAGAGTGCACACATTCCATATGCCAATGTTTAGTGGAATGTTCACAAAAGTGATTGTACATTTTTTTCTGTTTTGACCACAAGGTAGGATCCTCTTCTGCCACAGAAAGCAGTCCAGGATTAGTTGAAGCAGGTAATTTTTAGATCACCTTGACTAGATCAGGATGACTGGAGATGGCCCCCTCATCAAAAATAAAGTGTAAGCAACTCCCATTCTTCACACCAGGAGGTGAGATACTTAAAAAGGGACTGCTCTGACACCTGGGGGCTGCCAAATCCCACTGCTGCTTTAGTCCAGTGAGAATATGACCCTATGGTCTGGACCACCAATGTGCAGTTATGACTATCTCTTTCTAATCTTTTAATCATTCTGAGTCATATTTCATATCATTCCATTCCAATAAGGGTTGTGGTCTACAAGAGATTCATTGTACCTCATGGTACCACACAGCATTACATGGTGTCGGGAATTCTGTGCTTGCATCAAGACATCCATTTGAGGCATGGAGAATCTCATGGAAAGCTGTAGCAATGTGGCAGGGAAACATCACTCCTTGCAAGCCTTCAGTCTCTCTGGAGCTTCCTCTATATTCTCCACAGTGTTCATGGGACAACAGAGCATTGGAAGAGAGATTGGGTCAACAGAACCTGAGATTACCCCCTTCAAGCCTGCCATTTAAAGGGCATAGAAATGGGAATGGGAGAGTCCCTCGGTTTTCCTAAATTTTAGGGAAGCGAATAGAACCTGGCAACATTCCCAAATATTCCCAACTGCAATATTACATAGTCAATGGCACTCTGGAGTTGAATATAAGATTTAGTTGTTTCACCACATACCCTTGAAGTTGCCAGGAAGTCCCAGATCAGATAACAAAGGCAGGCTACAAAGACTTTATCAAAGGTACTTAGCACCAGACTGACTTTCTTTTTTTTTTTTTAATTTAAACAAATGCTTTATTAACTTCTGTTTTACATCATTCATTTCCGCAAGATTTTGAGTTACAATCATTCCCCCCACCCCTGTTTTTCCCCTATCCACCCTCCCAGAATAGCAGTCCCCCAAGATATCACTTCCTTCAATCTGTTCTCTCCCATATCATCTCCCATACCCCCTTCGACTTTTCCATTAGAAGAAGGTGGATCTTTGTGTCCCAATGCCTGCACATCTTATCTCCCTATTACAAGCAAAAGAGTATTAATAATAGTATTTATATATATTTGAAACATTTAATCTTAAGACCTTGAATTTCAGATCCATTTCCTTCCTCCCTTGTCACCCATTCCCTCTGGGGAGATAAGTAATTCAGTATATGTTGTACATGTCTAGCTATGCAAAACATTATTATAGTAGATATATTGTACAAGGCTGCTTATAATTCCCTCCCACTCATCCCACCCCCCACCTGGTCCATTCCCTACTTGATCCTGTCCCTCTTCTATAGTGGGTACTTCCTACCTCCCCTCCCCCCAAGAATGTCCTCCCATCAATCATCCCTCCCCCCAAGAATGTCCTCCCATCAATCATCCCTCCTCTCATCCCCCTTCCCCCTATTCTGCTGTAGGTTGAGATATCCCATTTAGTATGTATGTCATTCTCTCCCTGAACCAAATGCAATGAGAATGTGGTTTTGCCTTTTTGCCTTCCTATTCTTCCCCTCCCTTGCAACCATTTCCCCTTGCTTCTACATGAGATAGTTTACCCTACCCTGTCTCTCCCCATCTCCTCTTGCCACTTTCCTCTCTCACCTCATAATTTCATCCCTTGAGTATTCTCCCTTCCCATCAAATTCAACCTATGTCCTCTATCCATATATAACTGTAACCATATACACACACATTCACATATGTATTCATATGACCAATATACTCTTCTTCCATTATTTTCATAGTGAGAAAGATTTCATCAGTCACAATTATTGCTTTTTCCATATAGGAATGTAAATAGTTCAACTTTGATAAGTTCCTTTTGATTTCTTTTCCCTGATTACCTTCTCAGGCATCTCTTCCTTCTTGTGTCTGGATGTCAAATTTTCTATTCAATTCTGGTTTTTTCCTAAGAATGTTTGAAAGTCCTCTATTCCACTGAATGACCATATTTTCCCCTAAAGCAAAATACTCAGTTTTGCTGGGTAGGTGACCCTTGGGTTCATTCCCAGCTCTTTTGTCCTCTGGAATATCATATTCCATGCCCTTCGATTCCTCAGTGTAGAAGCTGCCAGGTCCTGTGCTATTCTGATTGTGTTTCCACAATATTGGAATTGTTTCTTCCTGGCTGCTTGTACTATTTTCTCCTTGATCTGGGGATTCTGGAACCTGGCTATAATATTCCTGGGAGTTTTCTTTTTGGGATCTTTTTCAGGAGGTGATCTGTGGATTCTTTCACCCTCTATTTTGCCCTCTGGATCTAAAACATCAGGGCAGTTTTCCTTGAGAATTTCTTGAAGGGTGATTTCTAGGTTCTTTCTTTGATCATGGCTTTTGGGTAGTCCAATAATTTTTAAATTGTCTCTCCTGGATTTATTTTCCAGGTCAGTGGTTTTTCCCATGAGATATTTCACATTGCCTTCTATTCTTTCATTTGTTTGGATCTGCTTAACAGCATCTTGATTTCTCACAAAGTCACTAGCTTCCATTTGCTTCAGTCTAACTCTGAAGGAATGAATCTCCTCAGTGAGCCTTTGAGATTCTTTTTCCATCTGGCAAACTTGGCTTTTTAAGGCATTCTTCTCCCCATTGCCCTTTTGGGCCTCCTTTGCCATTTGAGTTAGTCTATTTTTTAAGGTGTTGTTTTCCTCAGTTAGGCTGTTGACCCTCATTTCATACTTTTCCTGCATCCTTCTCATTTCCCTTTCCAATTTTTCCTCCACTTCCCTTATTTGATTTTTAAAGTCCTTCTTAAGGTCCTCTATGGCCTGCAACCCGCTCATGTTTTCCCCTGGGGCTTTTGGAGCAGGACTTCTGACCTCACAGTCCTCTTCCCCTATGCTTCGATCCTCTTTGCCCCCAAAATAGGAGCCTAAGGTTGCATTTTTCTGTTTAATTTGTTTCCTTTGCCTTGGCATGTTGCCACTTAATTACTTGACTTTTGGGCTTGTTGCCACACTGTGGCTTTGCGGCCAGATAGGGGAATTTTCGTCCCGAATGTGTGGGGGGACAACTTCCGTTTCTGGCAAGCTGCAAACCCACCCATGACCTCCACCCCAGATCACAATCCAGATCCAGGGATGTTAAAGCAAGAGCGATTACCCCCCAAGACTGATCACTGGATCTCCCTACAATTAATTGCAGGCCAAGAGCTGGAGCTGCCTCTGAAAACTACAAAATGGCATGTCTCCTCAGTGGCTTCTAGCCCCCAGGGGAGGAAGCTGACGCATTCCCCAAATACTGGTCCCAAAGTCCATAGGGCACTAGCCTCTCACTTTGTCCTAGGCATGTCTATGTTGATAATTCTGGAATCTCCACAGCTGCTGGTGTTCTGGGGTCCCTCCAGCCAGCTGCTGGCCCTGCCGCCCTGGTGCTAAAACCGAGACTCAGGTGCTCAGCTGTGCTCGGCTTCCCACGCTCTGCGTGCTGCCGCTGCTGGCTCCCAGAGCACTGCGCTGGTCCTTCCTGCAAGGCTGCTGGGCTGTCCTCAGCGAGAGGTTAGCTTCTCTGTGTCGTTCTGTGGGTGCTGGGGCTCCAGAAGTTGTTCAGAGTCCCCTTTTACATAGTTTGGAGGTAATCTGGGGGCAGAGTGGCTTGGACGCACTCTTTCTACTCCACCATCTTGGCTCCTCCCCCCAAACTGACTTTCAAAGGAAACAATCTGCATCTTACCTTCTTTATCTCTAAAACAAGCTGATCTAACTAGGTGACCTTTAGGATCTCTGCCACCTCTGATAACCTATCAAGCAATCAATATACATTTCATAAATAATGCATTCTGTATCAGGCACTATGCTAGATGTTGAGCATGAGAGACAAATAAATGCTTAATAAATGCCTATTTCTTTACTTCTACCATGAGTTTCTTGAACTGGTTTTTTGTCTTTCTTGGTACTTCTAGCACTGAGCACAATGGCTGGTACACAGTTGGAGCTTAATAAATGCTTGTTGCCTGATCCTACAAACATCTACACTTTTCTCCCACCTTTCTGCCATCATTGGGGTCTCGAAGCCTCTAGTATTGCTCAGGACTTTTCAGGTTTTGACCCAACCTCTCTGCCCCCAAATTAGATTACATCCTTTCCTAGTCAGAGGGCCATGGAAAGTGCACTCACTGACATCGGAATCAAATCCTGACTTAGCCACATACCACCTCTGTGACCTTAAGCAAATTACTCTATCATAGTTTCCACATTTATAAAAGAAAAGGGTTGAACTAGAATACCTCTAAGGTCCCTCAAATTCTGATCCTCTGACCCTTCAACCCAGAAATATTTACCTAAATGACTTGAGGGATCTCTTGTTTCTGTGTCAATGCCCTTTAATCCATGACATGCCTCTGGAGGCTATCTCCACCTCTGCATCAGTGCTCAGCTATGAACAAAACAGAGAATAGGCAGGCAGAAGGGGATGGGGGGTGGGGTTTCAAGCCTTGAAAGAAGGGGTGTCCCTGTTCCATTGTTACAGTCTCCTCAAATTTTCCCACAGTTAAGGACCATTTAATGAAGAGAAGCCAGAGATCCCTATGCATAATGATGACATCCCCCTAAAAAACTTTAGGGTTCTGGGACATTGTTTCTCACATTCATTCTAAACCTATAAACCTGACTCTCATAGATCACAAAATTAAAACTGGAAGGGATTTTAGTACTCATTGAATCCAACCCCTGCATTTTACAGACGGAGAAACTGAGGTTCAAAGAAACTGACATTCAAAGTTAAGTAGCTTGTCTAGGATCATAGATCTACTAGGGGTCTAAAGGTGAGAGCTGAATCCAGGTCTTTCTGAGAATAAATCCAGAATCCTCTTTACTTTACTATTCTTCTTCTTCATGACTCTATCAACAGCCCTTCTCTCACAGCTTCCATACCTTCCAAACTTTTACAAAAGTTCCTTTATCTTTGGGACAATTGAAACACTCAATGTTTTCAAGCATCAGAAAGATCTACTCCTAGGATTGATAGAAAAGGCATTTCAGCTTTTGTTTTAAAAGAGTTTGTAGGAGTTTGTCTTTTCCTGTTAACAGTGTAAACTTCGATAACTATGAGATACTTTGTTGTAAGCTGTGGATAACTTTTTGTGACCCCATTTGGGGTTTTCTTAGCAAGGATATGGTAACAGTTTGTCATTTCCTTCCCCATCTCATTTTACAGATGAGGAAAGTTAGGCAAACAGGGTTAAGTGACTTGCCCAGGGTCACACAGCTAGTAAGAGAGTATGAGGCCAGATTTGAACTCAAGAAGATGAGTATTCTTGTCTCCAGACATGGCACTCTATCCACTTTTCCACCTAGCTGCCCACTTCCTATTCGTTGCTGTTCTTTAAAGGAGAGATTTTTAAGGAGAATGCAAAGGAGCCCATAGGATCACAGGATTATAGACCTGGTGCTGGAAGGGACTTCAGAGGCCATATGGTCCAACTCTCTCATTTTATAGACAAGGACAGTGAGCCTCAGAGAGATCAAGTGACTTACCCCAGGTCACCCAGGTAATAAGGAGCAGCATTTGCAAGTGATAATGAACTTGCTGTGAATCTCACACACACACACACACCCCTTCACTTACACATACACATCCTCACACACTAACACACACATACCATGTTGACCTCTAACTCTCCTTTCACAAAAAAACCTGTATATAACAAAAGTTCAAAGTTTCAAACGCAATTCCCTTTTCTGTTCTTCTTTGTTAAGAGAAATGTCTGTGTTTCTTGATACTCAAAATTAAATAAAAGAATACATGATGGGAAGTAAGGTATAAAAAGACTGGAAAAGTTAAGAGAGGACTAGGCTATGAAAGGCTTTGAAGACCAGGTAGAGCAATCTGTATTTGATTCTGAAAGTGATAGGGAGATACTGGAGTACACTGAGTAGGAGGTTACATGGTCAGACCTGCACTTCATGAAAATCACTCCAGTGGCTGAAGGAAGGGTGGTTTGGAATGGGGAGACCCTTGAGGAAGAAAGACCCACCAACAGGACATTACAGTAGTCTAGGTGTGAGATTATGAGGGCCTGCACTATGGTGGCAGAGTCAGAGGGGAGAAAAGGGAGTATTTGAGAGATGTTGGTGAAATAGACAGGCTTTGGCAAAAGAATGGATAAGAGGGGTGACAGAGAGGGAGGAGCCAGAGATGACAGCTAGGTAGCAAGCCTGGGGAAATAAAGGGATAATTCATCATCACCATCAGCAGCAGCAGCATTTATCTATTGCTTGCTATGTGTCGGGCACTGTGGTATTTTCCCACTTGATCTTCACAGCAGCCCTGTCAGGTTGGTGTTATTATTACCTTTTACAGATGAGGAAACTGAGGTAAACAAAATTAACTGATGTGTCCAGAGTCATAGAATAAGTACATGTCTGAAGCTGGATTTAAACTCAAGCTTTCCTGAATCCAGACCACTTCATCACCTAGCTGTCCTGTGTTTCTTTCTCTTTTTTGTAGGGGGAAGGACAGGGAAATTGGGGTTAAGTGACTTGCCCAAGGTCACACGGCTAGTAAGTGTTAAGTGTCTGAGGCCAGATTTGAACTCAGGTCCTCCTGACTCCGGGGCTGGTACTCTATTCACTGTGCCACCTAGCCATCCCCTGCCCCATGTTTCTTGCCTTTGATAATAATAGGAAAGTTAGGAGAAGAGAGCATTTGAGGGATTTCCTAGGGCAAGAGGGGAGGATGGGGCACATGTAGTAAGACATGGAAGATGTGAAATCAGAGGGAGGTTTTATTCCCTGTGAAGGGAATGTAGACACAGAATGACACCCAGACATTACTATGGTAAAAAGCCAAAAAGGAGCCATGACACATTGTTAAAGGAAGGTTTCTGGAGAAAAATCTTAGGCCTAAGAAAGAGCAGATACTTTGAGCAATGTGGAGACAAATAGCCAGTTATTAGCTCTGATTTTGCTTCTAAAAATCTCAAGGTAAGATAGATTTCTGTTCATTGAATCTTATTTTTCCCATTGATATTATTTATGAAATTCAAAAAAAAAGTTTGGTCATGAGATAGAATGAAATCATCCTGGAGAATCTAACAATGCATTTAAAATATCTTTACCCACAATGAACAAAGCCATACTCTTAATATTTTACCCTGGTGCACAGGTGAGTCTGGTTTTCCAAGGTTCTATCATCCAAGTGCTAACTCTCCCAAGTTCTACCCAAATGAAAAGCCTTTCTGAATGTATGTGGTGATGGACTACGTGTATGCCATCCCAGGTCTCTGCTAAAAACGTTAGAGAGACTCATCACCAAAGAGCCACCAAGGGAAGAATCTGTGCAGTTACAGCAGCTTACAAAGAGTGGCAACCACAGTGTTAGAGGATTAGGGGGCAAGGGAGCACCCACACCCCTGAAACGGGAGATTCTTAAAGTATTTACCTGGCACATTTCAGTTAGTCCCTCTCCACATAACCTTGGCAATGCAACATGATACAGAATGCACAGTGCCTTGTTCAAAATGAAACTTTAATAAATGCTTATGGAACTGAATCAGAGGCACTTGAGTTGGTGTTAAAAGCTGGATTCTAATTCTGACTCCATTATTACCTAGCTGGGTGACCTTGGGCAACTCACAAGTTCTCTGGGTTTCTGATGCCTCAAGCATAGATCTGTGATCCAATCCATCAACAAGCATTTAGTAAGTACCAGCAATTCTCCAGGTACTGTGCCAAATAATACGTCATATGTGCAGTCCCTGGGTGCCAAGCATTTTACATCAGAATCTGCAAGTCAAACAAGCAGCATCTGTGACCTATGCAGCCAAAAGCACTGAATATAGCCTGAACCAAACTAAAATATAATTGGGAAATATTGAAGAAAATCAATAAAAATCTATAAAATATGATTTTCTAAGCATGTGGTTTTCTAAGTTAATTTTTGCTGGCCAGGATCCTTATATGTGCTTTAGTTGAATCCCACCCTCATTTCTATTTGAGTTTGATGCTATTTTAAATAATATATTTACTAGAGTCCTCCATTTTAGGTTTCCCCTAAGTCTTCATCTATTGGTGGGACTTATCTCCCAAAGAGATAAACATTCCTTTGATTTTCAGCCAACTGAAGAATATTAAGTGGGATATTTCTGAACAGTCTTTGGGGGCCCAGAATTTAAACCTGTGCCTCTGGGCCAATTTTTTTTTTTTTTTTTGGAGGAGGGAAGGCAAGGCAATTGGGGTTAAGTGACTTGTCCAAGATCACACCGCTAGTAAGTGTCTGAGGCGGGATTTGAACTCAGGTGACTGACTCCATGGCTGGTGCTCTATTCACTGTGCCACCCAGGTGCCCCTCTCTTTTTTAAGTTTTCTGTCACTACTGGCCACTTTGCCTCTTTCCTCCAGTAATAGTTAAGGAGAGAGTCTATTTCCTGGGTAAATGGGGTCTTGCTTTGAGAAAACCTTCCTTTGTTGATGATTTTTCATCTATTCTGTATACATCTTATACATACATAGTTAATTTACATTTTATCTCTCCCATTAGAATGTCAGCTCCTTGAGGGCAGGCACAATGTTTTTTGCCTTTCTTTGTCTCCCCAGCACTTAGTTCAATACCTGGTAGACAGTAAACCCTTAAATAAATGCTTGTTGACTAATTAAAATTATTCCAGCTTACAATTTTTAATATTTTCCCATGACACAAAATGCCAAATGGTCCTAAGGTAAAATGACAATAGAATACTATGTGCTCAGACCTTGGTGCAAAGCCAACTTAAAAAACAAGATAATTCCTTTATAAGTGACAGAATTAAATGCAGGAGATGACCCTTCATTGTTTACATATTTTAAAATGTACAATTTAATGGTAAACCAAATAGGAACAAGTTCCTTCTTTCTCCCAGGCTTTTCTTCTATGTTCAACAAAAATAATTATGGTGTGATAACTTTGTTTTTTTAAGTATTTGGAAATATGATTTGTAGTTAACTGTGCCAAAAAGCTGACATCTGTTCTAGTAAGTGAAGGCAATATGAGTGTAAATACAGTGGAAAGTAGTCAGAAGAACATGAAATTTGGGAGATATGGATCCGATGTTCTACTTTAGAACTTAACTTGGGTAAGTTGCCAGGCCACTCTCAGCTTTAGGGGGCTCATCTTTACCTCATAGGGTTGCTGTGAAGACGACATGAGAAAACACAGGTGAAATGTTTTGTAAACCTTAAAGCACTCTGTAACAGTAAGGTATTATCATTTAAAGTTATGCCTAGATGAGGAATATAGGGAATGAGTCCTCTGACTTCAAGTCTTTAAAAAGAAAAAGTAGAAAAAAGAGTTTCTAAAAATTTCTTCCAAGTATTAAAAAAAAAAATACACATTCATCCAATATTAAAAATAGAAAACTTTAATTACATTTTCAAACATAAAATTCCAAATTTTAAATGATATGTAATCAATTACTGAAAAACAGAAATAAATATACTGCCTTTTCCTTAGGTAACTATAAATTTTGGCTTATAGGGACA
Source organism: Gymnobelideus leadbeateri (assembly GCA_011680675.1). Taxonomy (NCBI): domain Eukaryota; kingdom Metazoa; phylum Chordata; class Mammalia; order Diprotodontia; family Petauridae; genus Gymnobelideus; species Gymnobelideus leadbeateri. Next base: position 19,323 of record WOXC01002961.1, on the reverse strand, counting down.
ATACATACCTGAAAATTTAAGTCTAAAAGGCACTTTGGAAAAGAAGGTGCTAAGAAATAATCATTGGGAAACATGTGACAGCTTTTAAAATAAAAGACGTGTTTTATTTATTTTATACAAAAGCAACTAAAATTATATCTGATCCTTTACCTGGGTTTTAGCACTGTCGATCTAAATATTTTTCTTTAAGAATAACTCTATTTCACATTAAATTATAATCTGATGACAATGGTAACATTTATTGGTGACAATTCTCCAATAGAAAAGTATTTTCAAGTCTTTTACCTTACATTAGTTACACCACGCAGAATTTAAATAATAGGCAAAAAAAATCGTCTTGCTTTTGCTTTTAAAAATTAGTGGAATAGAAATTAATTATAATTAGAATCCTGGTCACTTTGTATCTAATCAGTATGATACCAGCAACTCACAAATCCATCCAATATACACTGATATAAAAACAGTGTTGGTTTTACTCTCAGTGTGGGTAACTGCATTTAATTTTAATTTCAAATTACCCAGAGACTAAAAGAACTGTGAATGAACTATATAAATTAGACATGAGTACAGAATCCATTTAATGGACATTAATACTGCCTTTTAAAATTATTAGATATAAAAGTTCACAAGAGAATGTGTTTTCCTAGACTACTGTATATGCAATAAAAAAAAGACCATTTTTTTACTATAATATTATTTCTTGCTTTCTCTGGGCTGCTAAATTTTTAAAAAGCTCTGCCTACAGAATCAAGTACCATCAATTACTGTCTGAAAAAAGGCAAACATCTGATACTATCCTACAGTTCCAAAAATTGTAACAAATTGCCTCTGGCCAGAATCTTGCACTTAGAGGATACCTCTACTTGACTGGATGTACTGCAAAAGCTGTTCACAATAAACTAGAGAGCGATGTTTGTATTTCACAGCCTCAATTTCTTCCACCAGTAAGTCAGGGAACAGAATACTTCCTTCCTTTAAAACGCCTATAAAAAAAAAAGAAAAATGCTGTTAAAAAAAAAGGCAAGAAATCATAAATGGAACATTTAAAATATGCCATCTCCTCATTCTGAAATCATTGGCTTCCTATGCAACTATAAGGTGTATATGTTTACACTGAAAAGAAAAAATTTCCAGAATTTATTCATTGTTCATTTACTATATCTCTCTAACCTAAACAGTAACAGAAGATTTTTATTAAAAAGTCATGATAACCAAACTTCAGGTTGCTTTTAGCTTTGAAATAAAATAAATAAAACAAGTTGTTGGTAGAGATCTTTGGTAATAAAGAAATCTGTCTCTCTGCTTGGGGAGGTGTAGGGTAGTAATGAGGGGAAGAAGAAAGAGCAGATTTTACTTATTGTGATTAATCTGCCAGAAGAACTGACTGCCTTGGCTCAAGATTTCCATCAGGAAGCAAAAGACTAAGCATGTGCTGATGAAATTATTGAAGTTTTGTATTTTAATAAAGAAACTGTGACCGAGTGACTTTTAAATGTCAGAAGATATTAATGAAAGACTTTAATCCTCTTTTTTTATCCAAAAGTGGGTATGTTACTCAGCCACACACACACACACAAAATTTTAAAAATTACTGTAAAAAAAAATCAATGCTAATGTCTAACCCAACGCTTGATTCTTTAACATGTATTATTTAAAAGAAGAAACAAGCAGTAAGACTAGAAGGAGGACAATTAAAAAAAGTAGTAACTAGAGGCGGGTGGCACAGTGAATAGAGCACAGGCTCTGGAGTCAGGAGGACCTGAGTTCAAATCCAGGTTCAGACACTTAACACTTACTAGCTATATGACCTTGGGCAAGTCACTTAAACCCAATTACCCTTTCTCCCCTTCAAAAAAGCAAAAAAAAAAAAAAAAGTAAATGAAAACTTCTAGAATGTGAACATTATTTTATTATTATATTATTTTAAATCTAGTTATTCAGTTGAGAAACTATCTAGACTGATAATTATATATTCAAAATAATTTTCTACATATCACATAGCCTGGGACCACACAAGTCCAGAAGACCTCCATATGAATAAGGTTTTTTCATTCTGATTCTATGGGACTACCTAATTGATTCTACTAGGAGTGGTAGGTATCTCGCTTGCTAATTTCATTTCAACAATTTGAGCTGGTTAGGATTATAGTTACCTGTAAAAAATCTTACCTAATACTGCATCTTGAATTGTACTGTCTGGATCATCAAGGTGAACCAACAGCTCTTTGTAAAGATACTGTATATTGCCTTTAAAAAAGGATTTTCCATCATCATCATTTTTGATGCACTTAAGCCAGCTAATTAAGGAACCTGTAGCTGCTATTCGTACTTTATTTGAAGCATCATCCAGGCGTTTCAAGAGTTCTAAAAGAAAAAAGAAAAAATTTAAAGTAATTATTATTTGAAATCACTAGAAGTAATAACCTGAAATTAATTAATCCACCTATTTAATATATATTATGTTAAAGATCCTGTTAGGATTCATGGAAGACAGAAAAAATATGACCTAGTCTTTGTCATCAAGAAGTTCATAACCTAACTGAGGAGAGAAGACATAGATATATCATGAAGAAATAATATATGGCAGTGAGGGGTAAATGCTAAAATGAGTGGTATAGATGTTTGTAATATGTATACATATATACACATAAACACATGTATGCATGCATATATTATACACATGCAGACATACACAATACATATTCACATATATACATACACAATAGGGGCTGTAACAGTTTGGCTGGAGCCACGGGTGTGAAATCAAATGTAACTAGGAAGATATCAGACAGGAGAAATAGAATTTGATATGGTCTATCGAAAGTGGAGTAGGAGTTAGGTAGATGTAAGAAATGTGAAAGCACCAAACATGTTCACAGATAGTTTGGCTAAGGAGAAGGTTCATGTAGGGAATCCCAAGAAGCAGGAAAAGACAAATGGACAGAATCCTTGACAGGCTGTCAGGGGACCTGAATTTCACCGATAGCTCTGTCACTAATAACCTCAGTTACCTTTAGCAAGTCTTTCCAGTGGAGAGCTTTATAGAGTAAATGGAGTACCTGACAGAAATAACTACAAAAAATTTTTTAAAAATTAAAAGTGGTAGAAACCACTTGAAGAAAAGTTTTTTAAAATGAAGATACATTATAATTTCAGAGATAATTGAAAACAGTGGGAAAAGAGGATTACATTTTTTTCAACTTTTAGGGAAATATAACTCTGAGCCCTAGTTTCCTTGAAATCTAAATGAGCTCTAAGATCTATTTCACTTAAAAATGTCTAAGGGGTCTCATACTCCACTGATTTACCAAGACTAGAATATTCCCTGTGACATTTAAAAATATTCTTTTATTGATGCTTGTTAATTTCACATCACAGCCCTCTCCAATTAGCATCTTCTACTTCACCTAGTACTAAACAGGAAAACATTTACATTAAAAAAAAAAAAAGCAAGAATGTCAAAGAAGAATGTGGTACATTTTGCCCTGTAGTATCTGCTGGAAAAAGGGGGCTATCTTTCTGGATATGATCTCTGTGACTGTGAACACCCAATACAAAACTGGCTTCCTCTTAAGGTTTTGCTTTTTCTCAAATGTACACAAATGTAATTCACTTCTAGATTTCAAATTATACTATAAGAAATGATCATAACTATTTGGTAATAGAAAAAGGGAACAGAAAAGGAGATCACTGGAACTGAAAAATTAGAAACAATGTAATTTAATAATCCAATATTTGATGTACTCATAAATTACTTAAGGGAGATCTGCCCATCTGACAAGAATTGCTGGGAAAACTATAAAGTAATTTGGTAAAAATCAGGGTTATAGTAGAGGTCACACACAAAAAAACTGAACACTAATACATGACTTGAATATTTTGTTTTGTAAACAGTATTTTAAAATATAAAACTAGTTTTCAACATTCATTTTTATAAAATTTTAAGCTCCAAATTTTTCCCCCTCCTTCCCTTCCCTCCCCCCTCAAGATGGCAAGCAATCTGATATAGGTCATATACATGTACATTCATAGAAACAATTCTACGTTAGTCACATGACCTGAATATTAATGGCTGAAAGTTAGAGTGTCAAATCAGACTCCTTTCACAACTATGACTAGGTGTAGAATTCTTAAACAAAGAATTTGGAGATGATTCTGAAGAATAAAATGGGTTAGGATTATCTGTGACTGTGAGATTACACATCTAATTGTGGTTTTGAAATGAATCAAACCTATGACCTTGAAATCATTCTCTAATAACTGACCTAACTGGCCAAGATTAATGGGATGGAGTTTAAGAAAAAAATTCTAAGGCTTATTTGCCCTCTGGTGGCCAGGCACATGAAATCTGCTGTATGTACCCTAGAAGAAAGGTATTTACATAGCAGATAATGTATGCTCTCTTGAAAGCTGAAAGCAAAGTGAACTGTTTACCCACAGTCTAAAATCACCTTTGGAATTATAATGCAGTTTTACCCAAATTCCCCCCCAAAACTGTTCTTCAAATGTCAGTGATTCTCAAAACCTGTAATTTGAAACATTTCCTGTCCTAAACCAACCTCAGAGTCAAATAGATGATCTAGAAAAATATCCATTATTAGAGCTATTATTCACCCACAAGTGATCCATTTGTCATGAAAATTATTACTCACTAGTTACAAGATCGATGACATGACAAAAGCACTAAGATGTGCATTTCCCCACTGCCTCAGGTCTCTATTTGTGGTTTAGACCTGTCAGCATCTCCACAATTTCAGCCACCTGGGGAACCTCGAAGAGCAGAAATTGAAGCCCATTTACTCTCTCAACTTGTGCTTGCTTCTCTTTCCCAGGCTTTCCTCAATATCTTCCACAGGGGGTCCATGCAAGGTAGTGAAGGCTCTCCTCTAAGTCTCTTAAGATTATACAGCTACCAGTAGAGCACTGAGGCCGCTATATGTTATCCCTCAATCTATGCTTGTGTATGTGATACATGACTGGCCCATCTCCTCTTCCGATTGTTTGGCTCCTGGATGTTATCTTTTATACCACATCTGCTGCAGTCTTACTTTCACCCACTAAGCCCCTCTTCATTGCTCTCTGGGTCACTTATAATATTTATTCTTTTTTTTTTTTTTTTGCCTTTTGGAGGGCAATTGGGGTTAAGTAATTTGCCCAAGGTCACACGGCTAAGTTTTTTGTTTTGTTTTGTTTTTTTTAATTTCTGTGTGTGTGGAGTGTCTGAGGCCAGATCCAAACTCAGGTCCTTCTGACTCCAGGGCCGACGCTCTACTGATTGCGCCACCTAGCCACCCCAATATTTATTCTTTACAATATTATAGCTAGAAGAAGAAGAATAGTCAACATTTACATAGCACTCTAAAATTCTGCAAAACATTTTATATAATCCTCACAACAAAGAAAGATCCTCACAACAACTATGAGGTATGTACTATTAATTATCACCTACAAATTATTAAAAAAATATAGTTTTGTTTCAGGGAGTAGCTTGAGATCAGTGAAAATGCTGCACAATTTCCCAAACATAACTAAATCTGCTTTTTTTCTTACTCTTATGCCTGAATCACAAGCAGAAGGCCAAGGTCAGATAATTCTGAAGAAGGTGGAATGTGTTGGTCTTGGGCATTACCAAGTAGGGACAGCCAACAACATTCAACAGTGGATGGGGAACAGAGCTGGACTGAAGTACAAAAGTTCAATCCAAAAAGTGAAGCTAGAGAAATGAGTAAATATACTGATTGAGAGATATACACAGAAAAAAAGAGTAACCACAGAAGGCCAAAAAAAAGACTTAATGAAAAAATGTCTTGGTCTTCAGAATTATAAGAGTACCTGGAAGAAATTAAATGAAATACAAAATGCAATATTAACAGAAATGACAGCTAGGGAAAAAAAAGAACGACAAGGAGAAGACAATGGTAAGCCTTACCCAAGAACTGAACTCCCTGAACTGTTTAGGGGCCAAACAGAAGATAATGACTCTATGAGACATGAAATATTAAAACAAAATCAAAAGACTGAAAAGATAAAGTATATATGTACGTGTGTATAAGCAATTTGAGCTAGAAAATTAAACTGTATCAAAAATGGAAGATAAAATAAAGGAAACTATTAGAAAATACTTTGCCCAAATATTTACCAACAAAACTTATTGTAACTATATGAAATGGATGATACTTACAAAAATATAAAATATCCAGACAATATAAGGAATAGATTATTCAAATAGTTCACTATAAAAATGAAATTGGACAAACAATAAATGAATTCCCAAAGAAAAAGATCCCAGGATCATAGAGATTTTTAGGTGAATACTGTAAAACATTCTGAGAATAATCCATTTAAATATTATATAAACTTTTGCAAAAATAGGAACTCTTTCTGGGATACAAATATGGTCTTGATACTTAAACCAGGGAGAAACACAGCAGAGAAAGAAAACTATAGGATAATGTACCCAAAGAACACTGACAAAAATACTGAATAAAATTTTAGCAAAGAGATTATAACAACATATTTTTAAAAACTATACATTAATACTAGTTTGGATGCTTGCCAGAAATGCAGGGTTGGTTCACTATAAGGAAAACAATAATTGTAACACAGTCTATCAATAACAAAAATCATGATTATATCAATAGACAAGCTAGAGAACTCAAAAAAGTCAACTAAAAATTTAACTGAAACCATGTTTAGCAATGTTGCAGTATATAAAATAAATCCACAAACATTCTAGTTAATATATCAATGTTATGTTAGTATTATACCAACATTAAATGAGAACATATAAAATTATGTCATTATATTATACTATATAAAATCATACATATCATTATACCAATATTATATATCAGTATTTTTGTAAAATTACCAACAAAATTCAGTAGGAAAAGACAGAAAAAGAAATTCCATTCAAAATAATTAAAGAATGCAAAAAATATGTGGGAATCTATCTACCAAGATATACACAAGAACTACCTTACTAAAGCCATAAAACAATCTTCACAGAAATAAAAGCAGACCTGAAAAATTGGAGAAATGTTAATGTTCATGGTCATGGTCAGATTGTGGTAATAAGAAATTATTTCTATACCACCTAATATATTTTACTTATTTTTTCCATAGAATCAAACCATCAAAGGATTATTTTATATAACTAAAAAAATAATGAAATTCATCTAGAGGAACAAAAATGTTAAGGGAAATAATGAAAAAAAAAGTGGGAAGGGGGCCTAGCAAACCATAACAAACACCATTACAAAGTAGTAATCATCAAAACTATTTAGTCTAGGTTAAAAAATAGAGAAGTAAATTGCCAGACACTGTGCTAAGTGCTTTACAATTACTATCTCATTTGATCCTCACAATAGCCCTGAGAGGTAGGTGCTATTATTATACCCATTTACAGAGGAGGAAATTAAGGTGAACAAAGGTTAAATGACTTGCCCGGGGTCACACGGCTAGTAAGTGTCTGAAGCCAGATGGGCTCCAGGTACAGTGTGTCACCTAGTAGCCTATGCATTAAGTGTAGGCCAATACAGCACATAGTATATATCAAGATAAGCTTCAAATGGATACCTGACTTAAACATAAAAGGTGATACCATAAAGAAATTTGAAGGGCAAGGAACAAATTATCTTCCAGACTGATGGATAGAAGTTAATGCTCAAACAAGCATTGGAAAGGATCATAGAAAATAATAGTTTTATTTAAAAGTTTGATGTCCAAGTTATATAAAATACTGATTAAATTCATAATAAGAACCATTCCCCAATAGATAAATTATTGAAGGACAGTTATCAAAAAGAAAAAAAGGTATAAACAGCTACATGAAAGAGTGACCTAAATCACTACTAATTAAGAGAAATGATCCATCAGATTGACAAAAATGACAAAATAGGATAAATGCTGGAGGGGTTTTAGGAAAAGAGGCACACTGACTGTAGAGTTGTGAATTAGCCTCCAGGGGTGGGGAACCTGAGGCTTCGAGACCACATATGGCCCTCTAGACCCTCGTGTGCAGCCCTTTCTTTGACTGAATCTAAACTTCACAGAACAAATCCTCTTAATAAAGGATTCGTTCTGTAAAACCTGAATTTAGTCAAAAGGCTGTACCAAAGGACCTAGAAGGCCACATGCGGCTTTGAAGCCACAGGTTATCCATCCTTGGCTAGCTATTCTGGAAAGCACTTAAAAGTTACTGAAGCACATACCTTCTGACTCATTGACACCACTACTAGGCTTATTCCCCAAAGAGAAAAAAGAATAAGACATGTAAAAAGATATTTATAACAGCTCTTTTTGATAAAGCAAAGAACTGGAAACTGGGGAAAGGGTGCCCACCTACTGGAAAATGTTAAACAAATTATGGTATATGAATGTAAAGGAATCTTTACTGCAGTGTAAGAAATAATGAAAAGACAATTTGAGAGAAACAGAGGAAGGCTCATATGAACTGATGGAGAATGAAGTAAGCAGAACTAGAAGAATAATTTATACAACATATAAAGAAAATAACATTCAAGTTTGGAAAACCCTGACCAGTGCAGGGACCAGTCAGGATTCTAGAGGACTTATGACATACCTACCTCCAGACAGAGGTGATGGACTGAAGACGCATAATAAGGTACACCCTTTCAGATACAACAAAGTAGGAATTTGTTTTACTAAACTATACCTATCTTAAGAACTTTGTTTTTATTTTTGTCCTAAGAAGGGTAGAGTGAAAGAGAGGGAGATGAAGAGAAGTCAGGTAAAACAAAAAATCAAAACAAACAAGCAAAAAGCCAACAAGTAATAATAATAAAAGACATGGATATAGAAGCATCTTAAAACAGAAACATACACATACATACACACACATACACAGGGGAAAAAAACAATCCAGAAAGAATTATACATAAGCAAGATAGTTTTAAAAACTATAGGTTAGGGGTGGCCAGGTGGTGCAGTGCACAGAGCACCAGCCCTGGATTCAGAAGGACTTGAGTTCAAATCCAGCCTCAGACACTTAACATTTACTAGTTGTGTGACCCTGGGCAAGTCACTTAACCCCAATTGCCCTGCCTTCCCCCTCCAAAAAGCAGAAATAAATAAATAAAAATAAAAATCACAGGCTGAATCTATCACATACTTAAACAGAGAAGCCAGCTGTCCCAATTTTAATTGGTGTTTGTTAAGTTCACAAAATAAATTTTAAAAAAGAACAGAATTTAGAAGACTTGGTAGTTTTAACAGGCTTGTCAACTACTTAGCTATGTGACTGTGGGCAAACGTAAGGAATTTAACTTGTTTGACTTTTAAAGCCCTTTCTCACTCTATCTTTTCAGCCTCTTTTATACATTACTTCCCTTCTTGAACTCTGATATAGTTAACTTGGCTTTCCCTTCTTTTGATTGTATTCTACCTCCCTGCCTTTGCAGGAAAGGACAATCATTCCTGAAATGTCCTCTCTTACTTCCACCTCAGAGAATTCCTAACTTCCTTGAAGACACAACTCAAGTGCCACCTTGTACACCTGGAGTTTCCAAGCTGGGTCAACTGAAAGGAGTCTAAGATTGCAGGAGGTTCCACTGATTTTTTAAAAATAGAATTGGTTTCCTTTGGAATCCTACATATTTTATTTTATGCTTTTAAAAACATTGTTCTGAGGAGTCCATAGGTTTCCTCAGATAGCCAAAGGGGACACAAAAAATGTTAAGTATTTCTGTTCTACCTAAAGCCTTCTTGGAGTCTTCAAATGATGATGATAACAATTATAATAATAATAAAAGTTAGGGCTGGTCCTTCTGCTGCTACTACTGTGTGCTCTCTATCATTCTGTCTCACTCTCTCACATACACTCACTCCCCTAAGAGGATGTAAGATCCTTAAAAACACAGGGGATTTCATTTTTTGCCTTTGTCTCCCCCATGCTCAATATAGTACCTGGCACATAGTAGGTGCTTAATAATGTCTTCTGATTATTGATTCTCTGGGCCTCAATAAATGAAGTTGGACTAGATGGTCTTTGAGGTTCATTTCACCTTTAAAATTTTAACTTTAGAGATACTTCAAATGTTAAATCGTGTTAAGATTAAGGAAAACATATGAATTGATAAAGTGAAATAAGATCTAAGGATATAATAACCATAATATAAAGAAAAACACCACTCTGAGTTATCAGAACTCAAATTAAATGCAATGACTAAATGTGGTTCCAGAGGATTGATGATGAAACCTACTTCCCTCCTCTTGATATGTGCAATCATACAGAATAATACATTAACTATAGATATGGTCACTATGATGGTTTTTGCTTAACTAATTTATTTTATTTATTACAAGAGAGGATTCTATGTGTGTATGTGGGAGGGAGAAGCTGTTGGGAATTAACAGCCATATTAGAAACCAAAAGCATCAATATAATGAAAAACCGATAACGTTTTCATTACAGTTCAATAAAAATATGATCCACTGCAAAATGAGTGTATTTTGGTGGTGAAATAAGTCCTACCAGGATAGATCTTGATGTGTTTATCTGGATCTATTGTGTGAGTACAGGCCTTTAAAAATATGTTAATAATACAGCATGATATTAATCGAGTCATTTTAGAATCTTCTTCCAATGTATTAATAATTTGAGGCATCAATAAGTCTTGTATTTCTATTATCTGCAATTAATAAGGAAACACAAGAAATAAAAATATTGGCTTCTAATTCAAAAATTGAAACTAACCCTGTTGATAAGAATTTTATATCAAAGACCTGACATACAGTAAGTGTGTATATGAATATAACATGAGACATATGGTTTTTATGTAAATGTTTAATGAATACTTGGTCATTTCTGACATTCTCTCCCATGAAGCAAATGTTTACTTAATTTAAAAGTTATTTTTGTTGAATCTAGATAGTTATTGCCCACAGTGCATTACACTCCTTCTTTCTATAATTTATTATGTAGCATGAAAAAGATTCATGACAGGATTACTCAAGAATGTATTTTTTCTTCCAATTGGCATTTTAGTAATACTTTCACTTAATAATAATATTAATCACTTCTTTAGTGTACCACAAGATGGTGCTCGTGCACTGGATAGATATTTTGAAATAATTTTTTTTGCCCCTTGTGTGTTCTGCTATTGCTTTGCAGAAGAAACTATGAATTCAAAACAACAGCAGCAACTATTTTTAATAATTGTTTAATTTATTTTCTCAGCTAAGGACTGATGAGAGACATTTTCCCAGCAAGGCACATCTTGATAATAAGTACACCATGGTTAATTTTTTATTACAAAAGCAACCTTTTGTCAAGGAGAAAAAACCTTAGAAAAACAGAGTAATTCTTCATAAATACCTGTGATTACCAGAATGATGAGGATATATGTTTATGAGGTAAAACATACTAACTCTGTGAACTTCACTGACTAGACCATTCCTATTTCTATGTTTTGTTATATCTCTAAAAGTTTTCTTCTTGCTCTCAACACAGCTATAGGCTGACAATTTTTTCCCCTCATTTTTTCCACGTCAAAACATTTTTACAATAAGGAAGATCTCTGAACTTAACTAGAGATAATTTAGTTGATTGAAATGTAATGGCTGACTTTTAGGAACATAATATTTTGTTATAAATACCGATGTTTTTGTAACCAGACAATTTTTATTAACTCTTATCTGTTCAAAGTTTCTTCTCAGAAAGTATTCCTTTACATTTAATATGGCTAGGAAATGTTTTTTGGCACTAAACATATTTTCTTAACATATGCTTTACAAATGAATTTGAAAATTGTACCTGTTTTGATGAAAGTATCTCACTGTGAATAAGAGCCCAAAGGCATGATATGGCTATAGTGCGAATGGCAGCCGCCTTTCTTCCAGCATGCCACTGAAGATTAGGAACCAACATGTCTTTTATCACTGGCTCAAGGTGGTGGTAAAATTGTCTAAAACCAAACAATGGAAAAGCAAATAAAGGAGGTAAAGAGTTGCTTCATAAAGGAAAAAAAAAACGTAATTCCAAAAAACTTATTATATTCAGCAAAAGAAAAACAGAATAAATCAGTGGAATACTTAAATATCACAATTGACCAGATGTAAAGAAAGGAAACTGATCCTATTCCTTTGGGGTTGGCCTATTCTTAGGAAAGATAGGAAGGTTTGCCCATTCATTCATATATTCATATGCACAAGACTACTCTTTAACCCACTTAAAAGAGGAGGTGGTCAGTGTAAAGAAGGAGCCATCAAGCACAGCCTTCTTATTTTGGGGTTGTAGAAGGACCCAAAAGACATTTGGCTTGTGGCAGTTAGGGAAAGTGGCAGCATGGCAGAAGATGGCTGCTTTTTAGGTAATGGCGGAGAATATAAGTGGAATTTATTAATGATTATGTCACAATTATAAAAATATATTCTTGCCAATATTGTTCTCATTTTAATCAAAAGAAAACTCAGAGACAACATAAATCCCTCTATGTATTATAACTCTTTTTTTTGTTTTGTTTTTTTGTCTTTTGGAGGGCAATTGGGGTTAAGTAACTTGCCCAAGGTCACACGGCTAGGTTTTTTTTGTTGTTGTTGTTTCTGTGTGTGTTAAGTGTCTGAGGCCGGATGTGAACTCAGGTCCTTCTGACTCCAGGGCCGACGCTCTACTCACTGCGCCACCTAGCCACCCCATATATATTATAACTCTTAAAAAAAAAAAAAAGGGAAACATTCACAGGTTCCATCTTAAACATTAGTATTTAAAAAAGGGGCAAAGTAACAACATAATCACTCAGACTGCCAATAAGCAAAATGGGTTCTGAGGGACCCAAAGAACAAATATGACTGCAGATGATAAGATGGTCAATTTGGCTGAAACAAGAAATACTTGATGACACAGGCTTTCTAAAAAAGCTTTTCAATTTTCAACTGGTTGATTAAATCAATTTATTACATACACAATCCAAGCCCCAAAGTTCAAAATCATATATACTAACTTTCAAAGTTCTTGAATGAAAGAATATATTCTTTAGCATCAACATATTTTCTATATGAAATACCTTCAAAGCCAATAGTAATTTGTCTTAAGGGTTAATTCAATTACATAGATTTTTTATCTCCCTCCCCAGTAGTGAACTATCACTTAACTGAATCTTAAGATATTCTCTTAAGATTTAAAATGTGAAAGAAAAACTTTCAGAAATTGTTGATTTACATGATTTAAAGTTCTAGAAATGTAAAGGATTCTCTATTAAGGTATCAATCTACATTTCTTACTTCATTTGCCAAATTTAAAAACATTTATATAAATATTAAATTGCTGGGGGTGGCTAGGTGGTGCAGTGAGTAGAGCGTCAGCACTGGAGTCAGAAGGACCTGAGTTCGGATCCAGCCTCAGACACTTAACACACACACAAACAAAAACCTAGCCATCTGACCTTGGGCAAGTTACTTAACCCCAATTGCCCTCCAAAAAGGAAAAAAAAATTAAATTGCTTTCTTTTCTTGGTGTTAATATTGCTTCCCCAGCAGATGGCACTTCAGAGTCAATAATGACAACACAAAACTTTTGTAAAGGATTTCTGGTTTAATATGATTTACAGATTTTCAATTAATTTTTTAAATACATTTAAATTTTTAAGCCAAGTTATCATTTTCTTTTTTTTTTAAAGCAATTGGGTTTAAGTAACTTGCTCAAGGTTACATGGCTAGTCATTATTTGTGCGTGGGTGCTCATTTTCTGAGGCCGGATTCGATCTCGGTTCATCCCAACTCTGAGGCCAGTGCTCTTACTCACTGTGCCACCTAGATGCCCCCAAGTTATCATTTTCTATAGAAGAATTTAAAGGCAGATTTTTTTTTTAGTATTGCTTAACAGTGACTTCTGCAAGGTGGTCTACATAAAGTGATTCTGAAGAAATGTATCAAAGTTTGATGGCAACATGAAAATTTCTTGCTGTGCCTCAATGGTATACTGTCTTGGAAATACTTTTTTTTAGCATCTTATATTTAATATCATTAAGGCAAACTAGTAAGCCAACTGACATGAAAAAACCATTAGAAAAAGGAAGATAATGGGCTACAATGAAGCTGCTTTAACAAGGTAAATCAAAACCTGTCACCCTGAACTGGTAAAAAGCAGAAAGGAAAAAAAAGCAAATTATTTCCAAATAATGACACCTATTGTGTATAGGAAAATGTACATCTGCTTACAAGAATTAGTGACTCTAGAGTATCTTTTGGCCTGCCTTAAAATGAAAAAGTATGGTAGGTAAAATTTTGGTAAAAAAAATTGGTAATCTTTCCTAAAATCAGTCATTATAAACACAGTGTCAGGGTTGTTGTGTCAAAAGAAAAAAGTTCACCAAAATGGCACATCATTCCTTTAATCATTCAAACAACAAGCTGACAAGCAATCTTTTCTTTTTTTATAAGCATTTTTTTACATTGAGGTTGATATTGAATTCTCAATTTTTAACAAAAGATTAAGGAGTTAAGTTAATAATGGTAATTGCCTAATGATTCATCTTTGTTGTTGGCCCCTTTCCTACAGTTTCTCCTGTTCTGTCTATGGGTTGCTAAATGAAAGATGTGGCACAACTGGAAAGGCAGTAAATAAAACATAAAAAATAAATATATATTTATAATACAAAGCAGCCCACAGCATTTCCGGAATCTCAATTCAACCAGACCAGTTCTACACAAATGATACAAAGATTTTCTATTCCACAAATATTTATTTATTTTTGCTTTTCTTTTCTTTTTTTTTGGAGGGGGGAAGGCAGGACACTTAGGGTTAAGTGACTTGCCCAAGGTCACACAGCTAGTAAGTGTTAAGTATCTGAGGCCAAATTTGAACTCAGGTCCTCCTGACTCCAGGGCCAGTGCTTTATTCACTGCACCCCCTAGCTGCCCCCCCACCCCCACAAATATTTATTAAGCCCCTACTACTATGCTACTTACTGCTAACAGGAGCTAAAAGATTTGCAAAGTTTAAAATAAGACATAGGTTCAGTCCTCATAAAACAGATCTCAATAAAGATACTTCTAGCCTCATCCATTAAATCAGCCAACTGATAGAAGTGCTAGCAATTCAATTTAACTTCCCAATTTATTAAGTGCTTCCTAGGTATCTATTCTGTGTTTACATTTTTGCTATCCTAGAGGTAAAATTCACCTTAAAGTTTATGCTTTTTTTTCCTGCATACAAACACAACCAACAATTTCTCTAAAACAACTTAAATTTAAATTATTCAAAATCCTGTGGAAAGCTACCTGATTTCTAAAACTGATTCCTTTGCAGAAGTTAAGTCTGTTTTCAAGTGGAATTCCTTAGTATGGCACAATTCAAAAGACTAATGTTTCTTTGCTGAAGTTCAAAAAAGCACAATAACTCTGTGCTATATTTGAATATATTAATGCTATGATTATAATTATTGGGTCCCAAAGAGCATCAATTCAACTTTTCCATTATAGGATCTATTATCTATATGAATCTATTCACTAATGGGCTTCCTGCCAAACTTAAATGTTTCTATTGTTTTATGGCAACAATAACTAAACTTCTCTCATAGGGCTGTTAGGATCAAACGAGATACTCTTATCTTAAAGAACTTTGCAGGCCTTAATATATAAGTTGGCAATTATGGATCTTACTTAGGAAGTTCTGCAACCCATACCAAACAAACCCATAGGCAAATAGTTCCAAATTATATTTGGTTATAATTTTATATTTAGATTGCTCCTGACTAATCCACCTCAATACCCTAAGCACATTTCTTTCTCATTTCCCTTTTTGCTATTATAATACTTGTCTTATTTTTCTTCATATGTTTTATTATTTTCTATCAATGGAAACATTTTAAGAAAGTTCTTCAAATCGATGGGATTTTTAAGATAAATACAGAAAGACACTTTTAGGATCATATTAAAAGATGCCAATACCTTAATAATAGTAGTTTGTAAGTGTACCACAAGGTCATTACAAAATTAGAACATTTAACAGATAGAGCATTAAAATGAATATATTCCAAAAATTTTTCCCTTAATGGAATTTTAATGACCATACTGAAATAATTCTGATTTAATATTTCTGTGACTCATTATTTAAAATAACAATTTATTCACCTCTAACAATTTCATTGTTCACTTTCATCCAATAGTAAGTCACTTAGAAGATCATCCAGTATTTTTGAAATCATCTCAGTTTTTATAAATCACAAAGGCACATAGAATGGATGAGAATTAAGTGCCATTTCCAAGCCATGCTGCCTGCTCTCTGGTCAACCACCTCATTCTTCTCTTTCCCCCTCCCAAAAGAATCCTGGCCTCTTTCATGCAATGCTGGGCTTTGCTACTTCTGATTTACCTTGTCTGGGATTGGACCTCAACAACACTTCCTTAAAAATGCTGCAACCCACACCTTCGCATGCCCCTCTGTCCTCTCCCCCACCCCCAGGTCACCTTTATGTGTTGTCTTCCCCTTTTAAAAAGTGAGCTCCTTGAAGGATTGCGTTCTTATATTTATGTCTCTAGTGTTTGGCCTTCCCTATATGACAGGAGCACAGTAAGCACTTGATAACTGCTCTACAATATTTTTTAATCATTTATATGGTGATTTGCATAAGGTAGGAATATACTTACTTCTGAGAATCCACAGTATTGTTTGATTTTAAAAACACTTGTGATAAGATTGTGAAGAGAATCAGGCGCATCTATGGATCTTTGGTTGGTTGAAGACAAGTCTTAATGATGGGAATAAAGTAATTAAGAGCTTTACCCAATACAGGACCTGGGAAACAAATTGAAAAATGATTTTAATAGCTTGGAAGTTTATTTATATACTCTATATCACCCAGAAGATTTAAGTCCAGAAGATGTCATTACAAATTAGACTTATTTTCATTTATGACTGAAATTATAAATTATAAATTATAAAAAAAATTATAAAATCTAGAAGAGGAATGAACGTTTTTTCATGACTTAAGTATATACTAGACTTAAATGGAAAAGATGATTATAAGAGTGCTTTTGTGTCTGGATGCTTGAGTATTTTTCCAATAAAAGTATCTGAGGACAATTTAAACAGAATACTGTACTCATACATTTAATTAAATAACTTTATGCTTTCAAACTTTTTTTTCATCCCCCTCCCCATGTAAAATTATTTTATTTTTTTCTAATTACATGTAAAGATAGTTTTCAACATCTCCTTTTTTAAGATTTTGATTTCCAATTTTTTTTCTCTATCCCTCCTCTACCCCTCGAACATTTTTTTGGAAGAGCAAATTAGTAAGAAATTTTCAAATAATAGTTAAATGATTAACCTAAGTTAACTAGGTTTCTTAATTTATCTACAAGTATTCAAACATTTCTCAAATTTGATGTGGTGATGCTAATACTGATTTAAAATGTTCTAGGCTACTGAGACTCTAAATAACAGTAACGATATTCCATATCTGGAAATTCATTGTCACAAAATAATCTCTGGAGTCTAAACTTGTATTGCAACAGTGCAAAATAACACAAACCATAAAACATTTTGTTTGCTATATACTGTGCCAATAAATAGTTTTAATTTAAGAACAAAAAGTTTACTCAAAGTAAAGGGAGTTCAGGTAAAGATCCTTTTGCTAGTAAATAATTTATAAACAAGCAATCTTCACCAGAGTCTCAAAACATTTGAATCAAAATCCCTGAAAATGAAAACACAGGCAGTAGGAGGGAGTAGCACAATTAAACAAGATGCTATGTGTAGGAATGAAAAGAAAATGAGGTTTTAAAAGGAGTTGTACCAGGTGAGCCAAAAAACATAGACGACAGGCACCCATCAGCATGGATAAATGTGTTGCTCAGAACTTTGATGATTTATTTTCTGCTAGCAACATATATCAGGCAACATCTAGAAATTATCCACCCAGAGGAAGAGAAGAATATCAGATGGTTTCACTCTCCCAAAGCTGACTGAAGAGTTCTATTTATAAAGAAAAGTCAACACAAAGTAAAAAACTGTAATGCAGGGAACTACAGACAAACATGAATTGCTGTGAAAGAGACCCTGATATAAGAGTCTTTCATTGCTTTTACAACAGCCTGGTAAGGTAGGCAAAGTGTTTTGTAAACCTTAAAGGATTATACAAATATAAGTTACTATTAGGTTTTATTCATGAATCTTAACTAATTATTAATGCAAAAACTTCATGTATATTTGAAGGTTGCTCTGAGCAAATTTTGTGTAATGGAAATAAAAATTTGACTTTTTCTTTATCCTAAGGAACTGAAAAAAATATTTTAAAAACTACTTAATAATTGCAAAATCTGAATTATAACTTTAAGTAGATTAACTTTAATTTTAAATTGTTTAAAATGACACCATCAAAATTGAAATAAAAATATACTTCATCGTATGTATATGTGTGTGTGTGTATGTATACTTGTATAAATGTACTATACTTAATTCTGTCCATTGGGGAAAAGAGATCAAAGGGAAAGGGGTCAAAATTCAAAAAGGTTGTTTTGGTTCCTTGTATTCAATAAGGTAAACTACTGAAACTTTTCATAATCTATAAAATTTTCAGGGTGAAAGAAGAAAATTTACTTCATTAATAAAGTCCTTTCCAGACTGCTTCTAAAACACTTCTAAATCCTCTGACCCTTCACATTTATTAAGCAGCTACTATGTGCCAGGAAATAAAAAGATAACAGATATAGCTTTTAAAAATAAAATTCTATTCCAACATTTAAATAATGTTCTTTTCTATTTATATTCTACTAACTCAAAGTGAGAATTCCAGACCTTAGTTATTAACACAAACTAGTTTTCAACAACAAAAAAGCAAAATACCTAGGTAATTACATTTAGAAGATGGGCTGTTTAAAGACAATTAGTTAAGTTGCACCAGGTTTCAACATAACCAGTCTGGTGACTGAAATGAATACTTTTTTTTCTTTTCACACTGGTTTTCCAGTACAGAAATGTCCTCTAAGAAGCAAATTCAGAGTCAGTCTTATACAGTCAGAGTTATACAAAAGACATTTTAGATCCAGCAATAGATCCTGTGTGGGAACTGGAATCAACTTTTAGAAACAGAGTATGAAATATGGTGACTGGAATAATGTAAAGAGACAGAAGCCAAAAGTTTAAAAGCAAAGGAATACCAAAAGAAAGACAATCAGGGCGGCTAGGTGGCACAGTGAGTAAGAGCGCCAGCCTCGGAGTTGGGATGACCCGGGATCAAATCTGGCCTCAGAAAATGAGCACCCACACATAAATAATGATTAGCCGTGTAACCTTGAGCAAGTTACTTAACCCCAATTGCTTAAAAAAAAAAAAAAGACAATCATTGAAAGTTTGTTCCA
>WOXC01002959.1:0-61528 GCA_011680675.1 Gymnobelideus leadbeateri | reverse complement strand
GGTCTGAGCTGTGCAGACCCCACGCGCTCTGCGCTCGACCTGTGCGGGCACTCTGGGCAACCTCCTGTGCTGGATTCTGCCACACTCTGTCTTCCACTGGGCTCCGTCACTCCGGAATCCGCTCAGATTTACCCTTTTGGACTTAGTGACAGAGGAGCTCAGCGAGGTTACTGCTTCCTTTCCGCCATCTTGGCTCCGCCCCCCCATTTGGTATGTTATAATCTCTAAATCTTGTTTGGCCATAAAGTCCTCCCTTCAGCATAAATCTGACAGGTACACGATTTCTTGCTTTCCAAGATTGCTTACAGTATCAGCCTTTATGCCCAGACCATGCATGAATTTAGATTTGATTTTGGTATATGTGGTTAGATAATGGTCTATGCTCAGTTTATGCCATAATGTAGTCCAGTTTGCCCAGCATTTTTTGCCAAATTGTGAGTTCTTATACAAAAATTGGGTTCTTTGGGTTTATCAAACAGTAAATTACGATAGTCATTCACTACTGAGTCTCGTGTATCTAATCTATTCCACTGATCCACTACTCTATTCTTCAGCCACTACCAAGTGGTTTTGATGACTGTTGCTTTATGATACAGATTAAAATATGGCATAGCTAAGCCAGCTTCCCTAGCATTTCTTTTCATTAATTCCCTTGATATGCTGGACCTTTTGCTCTTCCAAATGAATTTTGTTATAATTTTTTCTAACTCTATAAAGTAATTTTTGGTAAATCGATTGGTATGGCACCAAATATGTAATTTAATTTAATTAAAACTCTCATTTTTATTATATTAGCTCAACCCAGCCACAAGCAATTGATTTCTTTTGTTTTTTTGTTTTGTTTTTGTTTTTGTTTTTGTTTTTGTTTTCCAATTAGATCAGACTTTGTGCAGAAAGTGCTTTGTAGTTGTGTTCATATAGGTCCTGGTTTTGCTTTGGCAGGTAGATTTCCAAGTATTTAATATTGTCTACAATAAGTTTAAATGGAATTTCTCTTTCTATCTATTGCTATTGTATTTCGTTATAAATATTTAGGAATGCCAAGGATTTATGTGGGTTTATTTTATATCATACAACTTTGATAAATTTATTTATTGCCTCAAGTAGTTTTTTGGTTGATTCTCTAGGATTCTCTAAGTATATTATCATGTCATCTGCAAAGAGTGATAGCTTAGTATCTTCTTTGCCTAATTTGATTACTTAAATTTCTTCTTTTCTGCTTGCTACTGCTAACATTTCTAGTACCAGGTTGAGTAAGAAGGGTGATAGTGGACATCCTTTTTTCACCCCTGATCTTACTGGAAATGCTTCTAGCTTATCCCCATTATATATAATATGTGCTGATGGTTTTAGATAGATGTTACGTATTGTTTTAAGGGACCCTAATTTTTCCTATTCTTTCTAGGGTTTTTAATAGGAAAGAATGGTGTATTTTGTCAAAAGCTTTTTCTGCAACTATTGAGACAACCATATGATTTCTGCTAGTTTTACTGTTGATATCATCAAGTATACTCATGGTTTTCCTAATATTGAACCATCCTTGCACTCCTGGAATAAATCCTACCTGATCAAAGTGTTTTATCCTTGTGATAAGTTGCTATAGTATTTTTGCTTACATTTTATTTAAAATTTTTAATCTATATTCATGAGGTAAATTGGTCTATAATTTTCTTTCTCCATTTTGTCTCTCCCTGATTAAAGTATCAATACCATATTTGTGTCATAAAAAAGAGTTTGGTAGGACTCCTTCTTCACAAATTTTCCCAAATAGTTAGTAGAGCATTGTAATCAATTGCTTTTTAAATGTTTCATAGAATTCGCTAGTAAATCCATCTGACTTTGGAGAATTTTTTCCTAGGGAGTTCATTGATGGCTTCTTTGATTTCTTTTTCTGAGATGGGATTATTTAAGTAATTTACCTCCTCTACATTTAATCTGGGAAATTTATATTTTTGTAAATATCCATTCATTTCACTAAGATTGAAAAATTTATGGGCATACAATTGGATGAAATATTCCCTAATTATTATTTTAATTTCTTTTTCGTTGGAGGTAGATTCACCCTTTTCATTTTTGATGCTCATAATTTGGTTTAATTCTTTCTTTTTTGTTATCATGTTGTCTACAGGTCTATCAAATTTATTGTTGCTTTTTTCATAAAACTAGCTCTTACTTTTATTTATTAGTTTAACAGATTTCTTAAATTCAATTTTATTGGTCTTTCCTTTGGTTTTCATTATTGCTAATTTAGTACTTACTTGAGAATTTTCAATTTGTTATTTTTCTAAATTTTTTTAGTTGCATGCCCAGTTTAATTACCTCCATTTTCTCTATTTTATTTATGTATGCATTCAGTGAAAACTTCCCCTAAGAACTACTTTTGCGGCATCCTACAAGTTTTGGTATGTTGACTCCTTATTGTCATTCTCTTGAATGAAGTTACTGATTGTTTCTATAATTTCTTGTTTCACCTACTCATTCTTTTTTTTTTCCAAATGCTTTATTAACTTCTGGTTTACATCGTTCATTTCTGCCAGATTTTGAGTTACAATTTTTCCCCATTTTTCCCCTGCCTACCACTCCAGAATAGTAGTCCCACAGGATATCCCCTTATCCAATCTGCTCTCTCCCATATCTTCTTTGATATCCCCTTCGACTTTTCCAGTAGGGCAAGTTGAATCTCTGTGCCCCAATGCCTGTATATTTTATTTCCCAATTATATGTAAAAGAGTATTAATAATAGTATATATATATATATATATATATATATATATATATATTTATATATATATATATAAAACTTTTTTTATTCTTTTTTAAATCAAATTATTTATTTATTTTTAGTTTTCAGCATTCTTTTTTTTCCTTTTTGGAGGGCAATTGGGGTTAAGTAACTTGCCCAAGGTCACATGGCTAGGTTTTTGTTTGTGTGAGTTAAGTGTCTGAGGCTGGATCCAAACTCAGGTCCTTCTGACTCCAGGGCCAGCGCTCTATTCACTGCGCCACCTAGCCACCCCTATTAAAAACTTTTGATTTTAAAACTGTTCTGGCTGCTCCCTGCTGGGCTGCAGGGCTATCCTCAGTGGGAGGTTAGCTTATCTGTGCCATTTTGTGGGTTCTGTAGCTCAAGAGTTTGTTCAGAGTCCTCTCTCACATAGATTGTAAGTGGTGTGTGCCAGAGCACTGTGAAAGTGCTGTTTCTATTCAGCCATCTTGGCCAACCCACTCATTCTTTAGGATTACGTTATTTATTTTCCAATTAGTTTTTAGTCCATCCTTCCATGGCATTTTATTACATATACTTTTTATTGCATCATGATCTGAGAAGGATGCATTAAATATTTCTGCCTTTCTCCACTGAATTATGAGGTTTTATGACCTAGTGCATGGTCAGTTTTTGTGTATGTGCCATATACCACTGAGAAGAAGGTATATTCCTTTTTATCCCCATTCAGTTTTCTCTAAGATTCGATTTACCTTCTTAACTTCTTCCTTGTTTACTTTGAGGTTAGATTTAGGAAGTTCAGAGAGGGAGAGACTGAGGTTCCCCAGTAATTTAGCTTTAGTATCTATTTCTTCCTCTAACTCCCTAAACTTCTCCTCTAGGAATTTGGATGCTGTACCGATTGATGCATAAATATTTAGTAATGATTTTGCTCCATTTTAGATTGTGCTTTTTAGCAGGATATAGTTTCCTTCCTTATCTCTTTTAATTAGATCTATTTTTGCTTTTGCTTTATTTGAGATAAGGATTGCTACCCAGGCTTTTTGTACTTTGGCTGAAGCATAATATATTTTATTCTAACCTTTTATCTTTACCCTGTGTGTATCCCCCTCTTTCACACGTGGTTCTTGTAAACAGCATGTTGTAGGATTAAGGCTTTTAATCCATTCTGCTATCCACCTCTGTTTTATGGTAGAGTTATTCACCATCAGATTCACAGTTATGATTACTATCTGTGTCTTTTCATTCATCTCATTCCCTCCCCTGTTCATGCTTTTATTTTTCCCCTTCTCCCTTCCCTTCCTTAGGAGTTTTCCTTTTGACTGCCACCTCCCTCAGTATTCCCTCCTTAGCCCCACTCCCTTTTCCCATCCTTCCTCTTTACTATTTCTTCCCTCCCTTCTAACAACCCATTTACCTTTTCTTAGCCTTTTCCCCTTCTTACTGCTTGTAAGGTATGATATATTTTTATGCTTAATGTAGTATGCTATTTCTTCATTGAACCAAGATTGATAGGAATAGATCTCATGTAGTACTCCTCTCCATCCACTCTTTCCCTCCATTATGATAGGTTTTATGTATCTTCTCAATGGAGTCCTACATTTAACTGATTATGTTATTCCCTCCTTACACCAGGACCAATGAGGTCAAAGATCATATAATGTTCATTTCTTTCCCTTCTTTCCCTCTACTATAATATGTTTTTTGTTTCTTTTTGTAGCAAAATTTACCCTTTTCTGCTTCACTCATTCCTCTTCATCCATTGGGGCCCCTTTGCACCCCTTAGCAAAGTTGGTTTTTTTCGTTTTTGTTTTTTTTTTTTTTACCGTGTTTTAGTTTAATTTATACCCACCCCCTCTATTTACCTATATCCTTTTTAAATGTTGCAATATGTATACAATTCTCACTATTAACAGATATCAGTTTCCCATATAGGGATGTAAACAGTTTGCACTCATTAAAAATAACAAGTTGCATGAGTCTGTGTATGTGTGTGTTTCCCTATTTACCTTTCTATTTCTGTCTTGAATCTTGTAATTGGAGACTGCATTTTCCATTGACCTCTGGCTTTTTCATCAGCAAGGTCTGCAAGTCCCTTATTTCACTGAATAACCTTCTTCTTGCTGGAAAGTTTATCCTCAATTTCACTGAATAGCTGATCCTTGTTTGTAACCTGAGCTCTTTTATCTTGCAAAATATGATATTACAGTTCCTCTGATCTTTCAATGTAGAAGCCGCCAGATTCCGTGCTATCCTCACTGTAGTTCTGCAATATTTGAATTGTTTCTTTCTGGCTGTGCAGTATTTTCTCCTTTACCTGATAGTTCTGGAATTTGGCTACATTTTGCAAAATTTTCAATTTGGGATCTCTTTCAGGAGGTGTCAGTCATTAACTTCATTATAGTTGATTCTAATTTTTAATGAATTATTTTCCTCAGTTAGTTTTTGAAGCTCTTTTTCCATTTGTTCAGATTTCATTTTTATCTCCCACATTTTTCTTTTTAAGGACCTTCTTTCTTAATTGAAAACATTTTTCTATTTTTTCACAACTTTGATTTTAAAATAATTAGTCATTTTATCTCCTACCTCTCTAATTTTGTTTTCAAAGTTTTTCTTGAGCTCTTCTAAGACTGCTTTCTGGGATTGAGACCAGTTCATATTCCCTGTTGAGGCTTTAGCTGTGGGTATGGAGTCAATGCTATCTCCTTCTGAATTTGGTTCCTCACATTGGCAATAATAGGATTGCAGAGTCTTTGTTTTTGAAATTTGTCTTTTACCCATTTTAGGCAGAGCATTAACTACACCCTTCCTCTGGGACTCCCAAGCCTTCACTATTTTAAAATTTTGTTCTGCAGCAATAGTTTCTGTGTTTTC
This sequence comes from Gymnobelideus leadbeateri, assembly GCA_011680675.1. NCBI lineage: Eukaryota > Metazoa > Chordata > Mammalia > Diprotodontia > Petauridae > Gymnobelideus > Gymnobelideus leadbeateri. The sequence continues at coordinate 55,929 of WOXC01002959.1, read as the reverse complement.
AGGGTCAGAGGATAAAATTGGAGAAGTCAGGGTTCACTCTGACATCCTTGTCCCTGGAAGTTCAGATAGGTGCTTTATAAATTTCCAGGGTTTGGGTTGATACTCCCAGGAATAGTTGTTGCCACTGCTGTGGGCCTTGCATTTGTCTCTTACCCAGCTCCAACAGATCCCAGCCCTGAGATGATAGGACTAGAAATGATCTTTGTGCTTGGTGAGTCAGCCACCAGGCTGCTCTCTGCTGTGTCCCTGTTTTATTTTTTTCTTGATTTGTCATAAAGCCATTAACTTCCATTTACTCAATTCTAATTTTTAAGGCATCATTTTCCTCAGTGAGCTTCTGAACCTCCTTTTTCTTTTGGGTGATTATACTTTTTACAGCATTTTTCACATAGTAATTTTTTTTTTACCTCCTTTTTCCATTTGTCCAATTTTGCTTTTTAAGGTATTCTTTTTTTCATCAGTTTTGTTGTACTTCTTTTACCATTTAGACTAGTCTGTCTTTTAAAGTGTTATTATTCTCATTATTTTTGGTGTCTCCTTTACCAAGCTGTTAACTAATTTTTTTCATTATTTTCTCACATCACTCTCATTTCTTTTCCCAATTTTTCCTCTGTGTCTCTTATTTGATTTTAAAATCTTTTTTTGAGCTTTTGCAGGGTCTGAGACAAGTTCATATTTTTCTTGGAGGTTTTGGATGTAGGAGACTTAAGTTGGTTATCTTCTTCTTAGTGTGTGTTTTTATCTGCCTTGTCACCACAATAACTTTCAAATGCCTGGTTTTTTCTGCTGTTTGCTCATTTCCCCAGCTATTTCTTGACTTTTAACTCTTTGTTAAAATACCCCTCTTCTTCCAGGGTGGAGGGTGCACTGTACTAAGCTTCAGTGGATATTGTTGTAGCTATTTTCAGAGATACTTCCAGAGACCTGTAAATTTTCAGTTCTTCTAAGGTATTTTGATTGAAGAAAAAGGCAGCTAGCTGGCACAGTGAGTAGAGCGTCCGGCCCTGGAGTCAGAAGGACCTGAGTTCGGATCCGGCCTCAGACACTTAACACACACAAAAACTTAGTTGTGTGATCTTGGGCAAGTTACTTAACCCCAATTGCCCTCCAAAAACCAAAAAAAAAAAAAAAAAAGGTCTGTTTTCCACTCTCCTGACCAGTGTTTTGGTCTATGAGTTACCACAAAGCATTATTTTCTGTCCTTGAATTTTGTGAATGGTCCCTATTCCACTGTAGTCACAAACTTTGGTGTGCTAGTTTTCTTCCTCACCCTGGGACTGCCACAAAGACTGTGACACATATCTAGCTATGTACAAAGCCATAGTGTCCTGCCTCAGTACTACCAAAGAGACTCCTATAATTACTTTCTGAACAGTTGTTTGACTCCCTTACCATCTAAGGAAGGAGAGTTCTGGAAAAAGCTGCAACTGCCTATTCTGTGACTGCCCCTGGTTTGCTGAGGCTAAGTCTGTGCTAATGTACCACACATTGGATTATGTTCCACTCTCACTCAAGTGTGATACACATTTCCTGTTGACCTTCTAAGTTATCTTTGCCTGGAAAATTATTTTATCCTGACCTTTTGTGGGTCCTTCTGCTCCAAGAATTTGTATGGCATTATTGAAAGGTTCTTGGAGGGATTTGGAGGACAATTCAAGTTAGTAACTTTCTCTTTTCCATCATCTTGGCTCTGTCCCCCCAACTGATAGCTTTCTGAGGGTTAATTTGAACTCACGTCTTTCTGTTTTTCAGTATACTGCTCTATCCTATGCACACCCTAGCTGCTTCATTGGGTAAATGGTTACTGAGTGATAAGTTACTGCTTTGGTTAGTTATTTTTCTTCCTTGTAGGCTTCTATCTCTCTCCTCGTTTTATCATCTTTTGGATAAATATTATTAAAAGTTTAAAAACAATTCCTTATGATATTATGTGGCATATTACATTACCAGTGGGAACTTTCTTTTGAGACATAGTGTAGAAGTCATTACCAAAGGTATTTTGGTCAAAAAAGGAAAAGTTGTAGTCATGTAGTAAGAACAAAAAATAGTCCATAAATATTCTGAGCACCACTAGTAAGAAGAAGAATAAAGAAGAGTAGAGCAGGACAAAGACGAGAGTAAAATAGACCCTGCTTTCAGCAAACTTACATTCCAATTGGGCGGACATGTATATGGATAGGTATATTTCAAATACACTTATAAATAAAATAAAAAGTGAGCTTGGAATGGGAGGCACTTTTATGTGGGGATGAAAGAAGATAAAGAAGGGAGGAGGTTGATAAGGGTTCACTTTGCAAATTATACTTGTGCTTTAGGAAAATCATTTTTGAATGTGTGGAGTTAGATCATTGAGGAGATAGACAGAGGGGAAAGCAAATCAAAGAGGTGATTTGATAGTTTAATTAAGAATTGATAACCACACACATTTGGAAAACATCACTACTGTCTGGTATTAAGTGAGAGAAAAATGTTCATAAATATCCTATTTCATATAGCCCAAAGACATCAATTTTCAGATTTGTTATTATCACAGAGAATGAGAGATTCTGAGGACCATTCTGGTCATGGCTCTTGGTTCATTCCATCAGGCTACATTGTCTCTCATGCATTTTCTGGTTTTGATTACCTATGATCCTTAAGTTACTGTCTTGACTTGATTAAATATAATAAAACCTTCTGGTATGGGAAGTATAATCCAAATATTATAAAATATTTTACTTATACTTCTTTTTTATCATAGGATTATCAGTTGTTCTTCTATGAATATTCCTATAATTCAATTAGTACTTGAAACAGAAAGTATGAAGCAATTTCATACATTTGTCTTTGCTTCAAAATCCATCCTTCAAATATGTAAATACATAAATATTGGATTATGGGGGAAATATTCTCTGCTAATTCCTTTTTTTCTATATGAACATAGAAACTTTTCACAAACACTAGGAAATAACAAATTACTTCCTGTGTTTGAGTAGTTTTTAGAAACTCTGTTTTTGGAGACACTTTAAAAGGATTGTCCTAACTGTTATAATTTCCCTTTAAGAAGCTCTGTGATAGAAGACCCATAGAGAAGTCTATATAAACATACATTTAAGTCAACTCACTTAATCTCTGTGTTGTCTTTTGGGTATACTGATAATGGCAGCCACAAAGCTGGGAGACAAAGCAGTGGTATGGGGTAGCAAAAACAATGAGGCTGTCAGTCATATCAGTCCTACTTTGATGCTGACCCTACTCATATAAAGTTTTGTTCTGACCATTCTACCTTCTTTGATTAACAGGGAATCTGTAATACTGTAAACAAACTTACCCCATTCTCATGTGAATCAGTAATAATTCAAAAAGTTTTATAAAGGCCCAATAGCTTTCTATAAACTAACACAAATATATATATTCAGTAAATAATAAATTGAGAAATTGTTTAAAAGAAAAAAAATTGTTTTTCTGAAACTATTTCTAATAACATCAAAAGGAATTTTACAGACATAAATGTTAATTATTCATGGAATATATGTACATTTATACACACACACACACACACACACACACACACACACATACACAAACCTGTGTGTGAATATACAGATTACATTCTCTGTTATATAGCTGGTATACTATTTCACTTTGAGGAAATATCATTTATCTTTTCTCCAAAAGTTCAATTTATATGACCATTTTGTTACTTATTACTTTTTTTCCTCTATTAAATTAAAAACTTTATGGGCCTGTGTCTTTTCTTTGAAATAAGAAAGAGTCAATAAAATATTTTCCCAGTCCACAGGAGAGAGAATAATTGCTATTTTTCTCACTTCTGGAAGCAAGGGTTTCTATGGCTGCTAGATATGTGTCACTGATCTTTGATATATAGACAGTTCTTTCGCTGTTCTTCAGACATCTCATAAAGCCACTGATTTTACTTAATGTGAATTAGTCCAGGGACATGAGGAAAAGAGGAAGGAAGGGAAGAGAAGCAGAAGGAGGGGTACCAGTGCCTACAGAGGGAACACAAGGTTGGGGGGAAGTGAGGAGAGCAGATGCATAGGGACACAGGCAGTAGAGGAGGGGTGACAGTTCCAGGGACATACAAGTAGTACCCAACATTTAGGAATGGAAGGGGGTCAGCCAGGCCTGTTCTGCTAGGTGGATGGGTGGAGCAGGGCAAAAATCTCTTCTCTGGGTGCCAGAGGTCTAAAACCAAGCTCTGATCAAGATGAGCAGAGGTGATGGTTTTTGTTTTGTTTTGTTTTTTGGTGTGGGGGTGGGAGGCCATGGGAGTGGAGAGTGAGCATAATACTGTACAGTAAAATTGACATAGGTGGTTTTTATGCAAATTTCAGAGTTCTTTATCTAAAGTTGAATTTGCATAATGCAGATAAATTTACATCAAGTGAGAACTGTCTGTATTTATGTCGTCTCAGCCTGAACATCTAATTTCTCTGATTAAAGTTTAAGTATACAAACATAAACAAAATAGAGTTATATGTATATGCAGACATATTATGCATATACATTCATATGTATTTATAATCCTTACACAGGAATTCCCTATACCAATAAAAATCATAGCTACCTTTAATTGTCTCAGGGACCATCAATTCCATCTCAGATGCTTCTTAGCTGTGTCAGTCTAGGCAAGGTATTTAAACTCTTTGGACCTCAGTTTTCTTATACATAAAATTGAGTTTACTTATATATAAAATAAAATGTTTGAATCAAAGACTTCTAAGATCTAATGCAGCTCTAAGTATATGATGATTTCAAGTTCTCGTCATACAAATCTTTTTGTGTCATTCCCCTAATTAACTATTACCTTCCACATTGTGATGTGGATGATGGATTAGATGTTGAGCAAGACATTTGTTTTTATCATAATAATAAAAATCATAATGGTCATTTTCATTGTTATAGAAAATAACTCTTATTCTCCTGTTGGATATAGATCAGATAAAATTGACTCCTTGACACCTTGATATTATACTTGGAAAGTAAACAAATAAAATTAATTGTAGCATTATTGATATTTATATACCTGGCTACTACTTAGCTTTCCTGGTACACATTAGTTACCTAGTAAATGCTTATTTATTGATTGATTCATATTATTATCCCTGCCATCTTGTGCTATTATTGCCATCATTATACTTAAACTCAATAAGGATATACAAGAAATATTCATAATAAATGGGTAATGGGAAAATTGATGTACTATATTAAATAATTTCATGTATTTCACAAAATCACAGATCCTAAGAGTAGTAATGAACCTCAGAGGCCATTGAGGCCATATGTAACTGAGGAGAAACCATAATTCCCTATAGATATTTACATATCCAAAAAGGGGTATTTAGCTTTTGCTTTAAGAATTCTAACATAGGTAAATGTAGGTTTCTCTACAAAAGCTTGTTTAATTTTCCAGTCACTAATTGTTAGCAAGTTTTCATTCTATCAATCCAAAATGTACCTCTCAACATTTCTGTTTCTTTTATTATTGCTTTTGTTCTAAGCAGAAAATTTCTAATCCTACTTCCATTTTAAAATACTGAGAGATAACATCCAGTCTTCATCACCCCTCCCATGCACATCACACACACACACACACACACACACACACACACACACACACACACACACACTACCAACACTACCACCACCATTTCCCCTCTACCCATGTATTCTTTTTCACATGTTAAACATACTGAAATTAATTATCTTACAACATATTTAATAGACCCCAAATCACCTTGATTTTGAACATCCTGAGCAGTTCTTTTATTTTAATTTTGCCCTCTAATGTGATTTTATACCAATTTATGAAAAATAATTATACCACTATTTGTCCTTTGTTATTTATTCTGCTTTTACAGTAGAACCAGAAAAAAATAAGGCAAAGCAATATTTTAAGCAAAGAAACTATAATAGCAAGGAAAATTGTACTCAACTCCTTGGTTAAGTACTTAGCTCCTTGTTTCAGCTCTTCAAGTGCCTTTGAGCCTCAACTGTGATTATATAAAGTTGTTGTTAGAAACAGAACCTGTGAAGCCTAGAGTGGAAGGAAATTGCCAAAGACTGGAACAGGAAGGACATAAGAAGATGAAACAGGAAGGAGTTGATGATATAAGAGCTTGAGCACAGCTGGGACTGAGCAGAAGTGGGAAAAAGGATGTCTATGGTGTCAGCAATCTGTCTGTGGTAATGATATTTTGTCAGATTTTTCTGCTGATAGAGGATGTTGCTCTTGTTACAGAAGGCCTGGGACGTTTCTTCTGGTTTAGAAGCCCTAAAAGAGGACTTTCCTGCTATCTATTTACAGAAGACCTGAAGGAATGTTTTACTGATGTTTTCAGAAGTCCTGAGACTTTGATTATGATTTGTGTTGCTCTCTCAGACAGAGGCCCTGTTTGTAGATCTGTGCTGATTTTACAGGCAGAGAATGAATTGGCGATGGTGCCACCAATGTTTATCAATATTGTTGTGGCTTTGCTAAAGCTTGATGTGTTTAGCTGGACCAGGAGATGGACACTAGCTAACTGTGAATGCAGGAGATAGTTGGGTAAATTCAGGCAAGAGTTGGGAACATGGAAGAGAAGCTATGGAGATTGGAAGTCAGTCTCCAGTCAAGTTGAAAGGATCTTTACTTGGGTACTTAGTGCTGGCTTGTGAGATTAAGATAATGAGACCTAGGGGTGGGAAAACTTTGAATTTTGTACACTTTAAGGATGATTGCTCCTGAAGTTGGATTTCAGTTAAGGATGATTGGAAGCCAGTCTCCAATCAAGATGAAAGAAAACTTTAGATGGATACTTTGTACTGATTGATTCAGATTGTGACTTACTGAATGATATCTTTTGTTTAAGAATATGTGGCCACTTTAATAATAAGTTGTTATGTTATATTGCTGTAAATATTGTACTTTGGTTTTTGTGAATGTTTTGATTTAGTTTACTGTTGAATAAATAGAGAGTTCACTATACTATGTGATCAGAACCTTAAAGTTATTCACAGGAGCAGTAATCAGAAGAGCTGCTTGTGGTTGACTTTGGCTTTACAGGAACCTGAATGGTCAGTAGTGAAAGTCAATCTCACTTGAGTAAAACAGAAGCAAAGTCCATAATAAAAAGTATCTCAGGGGAGGCTAGGTGGCTCAGTGAATAGAGCGCCGGCCCTGGAATCAGAAGGACCTGAGTTCGGAGCCGGCCTCCAACACTTAATCCATACAAACAAAAACCTAGCCCTGTAACCTTGGGCAAGTTACTTAACCCCAATTGCCCTAAAGGGGCAGCTAGGTGGCGCAGTGAGTAAGAGTGCCGGCCTCGGAGTTGGGATGACCCGAGATCGGATCCGGCCTCAGAAAATGAGCACCCACGCATAAATAATGACTAGCTGTGTAACCTTGAGCAAGTTACTTAACCCCAATTGCTTTAAAAAAAAAAAAAGTATCTCAGCAAGCCAACAGAATATCCTGAACTTCAGTGTATCATTATCAGACAAATGCCAACAAAAAGAATCCCCACATGCCTCAGCACAACCAAGGGAATGGACAGATGAAAGTGCTGGGACCTCCTATATGCTGCAGGGCAGCACCAGGTAAACTGCCAGATGCTGTACCTCCCAGCAGCATCAGCCAACCCCACCTCATGCCCTCAGTACAGTACAAGGAAAGAGGGTCCTCTACGGACTTGAGGGCAACACAAGACAGCACCAGACAGTCAAGACCTGAAGCCCCCGGGACAAGAAGTTTGGCACAGTGCCCCTTCCACCCCAGGAGTAGAGTTCAAATTTTAAAATAATGGAAAACACTGAATATGATTAGCAAAAAAACAACAATTAACCAAAAAGAATCTGACCATAGAAAGTTGTTGTAATAAAAGAGAAGATCAAGGCACAAACTCAGAAGAGGACAACAGTATCAAAACATATACAGGGAACCCCTCTCAAAAAATGGGAATTGGTTTCAAGGCAGTAAGAAATCACAGAAAACCTCCAAAAAGTGTGTATAAACCAAATAAGAGTGGTGGAAGAAAAATTATGGAAAGAAAGATCATAATACAAGAGAATCATGAAAAAAAGAAAATAGTTTAGAAAAAGAAAACTCTGGCTGTTTGATTTGGGTGAACATGTACCCTGACAGTCCTATGGTATTCCATGGTAATAAAATCCACCTTTTAAATTTAATCTTGGGGATCTTCTGTCTCACTTTTATTAAGGTACAGCATTTGGAGGCCCCAGCGAGATTTGGGGTGTTTTGTGTCACCCCAAAGCTCCCCAAATAAGAAGAGCTCTCAGACTCCGGAGGTAGGCATCTGCTCGCCCCGAGCCCTAGGGGGGCTAGCCCCTGATGACATTCCCAGGCCCCAGGTCTCGAGGAAGATTGTGCCTGCCTCCTGACTCCAACTTGATCCTCATTTGGCTTTCCGTGGATCCAGGACCTCCAGTTTGGGGGGTAAGTCAAATGTTGTTCATGGTATGTTTGGTTAAATATACCGTTAATTGTCTGGTTAAATACCTTTGAGGTATGTCTGGTTAAATATACTGGTAAATGTCTGGTTAAATACTTCCATGGTATGTCTGGTTAAATATACTGGTAAATGTCTGGAGGGAAAGAGAGCCTGGCGAGGCTTATAGTGCCCCCATAGGGCACCTCTTCCCTGGGCAAGGCTCAAGATGTCGACCCTCTTGCCCGTATCTGGTCTGGTTATATATTTGTCTGTCCTTCGCTCACTTGAGCCCATTTGCTTCCTGTTCAGAATCTGCAGGAAGCAAACAAGTGAGAGTATGGACCTTTGTTTGTCTTGTTATCTGTCTCCTATTCACTTGAACCCATTTGCTTCCTGCTCAGAATCTGTGGGCAGCAATCAAGTGGATAAGGATTGTAATCTGTTTGAGTGTTTGTAAAGTTTTGTCCTGAACTCAGTTGTTTAAAGTCTCCTTTTAAAGTTTTTATTCCTGCAAAGTAGGTATTTGAGTGGCTAGCAGAAGAGCACCTCCAAGGGAGCTTTTCTGATTTCCACTGGGAAGATTATATATTAGTTTCCAGAAGAACCCTCTTCTGAGTTAGCCATCCCCTCAGGAAATCCATTAACCCAGCCTAATTGGCCTTATTGATCCTGGCTTGGCCAGCCACATGGTTCATGGCCTTGGCTGGGGAGGGACGAGCCAGCCTGGTTCCGGGGTCAGACTAAGGGCTGGTCTGACCAACCTCCACCCTGGGCTTCTGCTGGCTCAGGCAAGAGAAGGTGAAGGCCCTGCAGAGCCCTCCTTGTGAGCATTGTGGCAGGTAGGGCAGCAGGCCCCTCTTGGTCAAATTTAAAAATCTCTCCTGCCTGACCAATTAAAGCCAATTAATTGTGGAGTTTTGAGATTGGCAAATTCAAAGCTCATTTTCAAAAGGTCCACCAAAATTTTCCCTGTTGTTATAATATTTTGAAATTTTGATTTGGAAAATTTACAATTTACAAATCCTGGTCAAATTAACCAAGAATTAAATCTTTTAGAAATTGGAAAAATCCTGGGCCCCTGGATTCTATAGCTGCTGGAGGGCCCTTTGCCTTCAGGCCATTGCTGCAGAGGCTCTCCTTGATAAAGAAGCTGATAAACCTTTTTTTGGGTCAGCCCCTTTCCATCTCCATCCCTCATTCAGTGGACACCCACTGGCCTTTTTCTCCTCAACTGTCTCTGATTGTCCTCAGGTTATTGATCAGGCCCAGGCTTAGAGATCTGATCTGACACATCCCTAAGAATGTAATATCTACATTTGTGAGGTTTTTTTTGTCAGCTTTGTTGAAAATTTAATGTTATTTCTCATCTAGAATTAGATCATGTGCAGAAAGTTATGCAAACTGCTTAAGATCATTTTAAGTTTTCAACTAACTTTCTTCATCAAGGTTTAATGAGATTGCAAAAACAGAAGAGATCTGGCTATTTTGATTTGAATTTGTAGTCCTTTCGTGCTCTAAGCAAAAGTTAACATTTGTAACTGAATGTATGTTAAGGATTCAATTTCTGAATTATCTCTTTCTTCCTGAGTGAATCTGTATTTACTGTATACTGTATATTTAATCTGTGTACCCAGCTCCCTATGAAACATAGACAGATCTACCCAAATGATTTTGGGTCCCAGCTGTTTAAGGGGGGGAATGATCAGGTGATTGGAATGACAGAGTACTTGGGTGCCTGATATTTATTTTAATCAGAGATACTTTAGTTGAGAGAAAAGTAAGATAACATTTTTAAAACCGGGTTAATTTAAACTGTTTTAAAGTTTATTTATGAAAAGCTGAACAAAGCAGATAAGGTTTGGCTTCCCCAGGAGAATTGGGTCAGGTCCTCAGACTCTCAGCTTTGACTTCCTTGAGGAGCTGGCATCTGAAATTTTCTCAGAGCTCAGAACTCAAGGCTGAGAAAGTCCAGACCATTCCCTAACATATATTTGGAAGACCACCACCCATTCTTCCTCTAATCCGGGAAGACCTAAAAGCTGAAATCACTAACTCTTGCCTCATCAAGTTCCTTCAGGGTCTGCGGGCAATTCAGAAAAAAAACTCCTTCCCTCAGCTCTCCTGATCCTGATCCCGAGTTCTGCCTCAGCTTACCTGTTTCAACCTGGGGAATTCTGTGTTGGTAAAAAGAAATTCACGATCTGCAGCTGAGGTGGAACGGACCACACGTCATGATCCCCACTATACCTACTGCTGTCAAAGTGGACTCTGTTCCCACATGACTCCATTGCACCAGAGTGAAGCCTGCTGTCACCTCAGAATGGAAAGCAGAAGTCCACGAGGGCCTCCTAAAGCTAAGACTATCCGATCCTCTCCCTGTTTCCCCTATTACCTCCTTGCGTGGTCCCCCACAATCCCCATGCCCCCAGACCAAGCTATACCTGGGTGTTAACCACAGGAAATGGAAAATCCTGGACTTTTCCAGAACCGGATCACACAGCTACCCCTCAACTCCCTGTTTGCCAGAACTGGACTATTTGGGGGCCCACCAATAGATGCAGGTTACCTACTCTGTTCAGATACAGGATGCCTGTGCACCTGTGCTTGTGTCACAGTTTACTACTTCCCCTCTCCTAGTCCTGGTGCCTCCCTGTGCTACAGGACAGGTGGTAGTGAGGGATGGGACCTATTGTTACGAATCCATACAATCAGGTCTGACCCCTAGCAACCCATGGCCAAATCTCACCATTCAAAATCCCTCTGACTCCACCTGGGGAATCACTGTTTCTAGGGTCCTGGGAATCATAGTCCCTGAGGAGGAGGAGAAAGGAGGGCAAGTGCCAAGAAGCCTCCTGTGCCCCTCCCCCATCATCATCCCATTCCTTAGCTATCCCTGCCCCAACAGGGAACCCTGACGTCCAAATCACAATACCAGCTGTCACCACATGGGCCCCAGTCAGGTCATACACTCCCCCCCCCCCCCATCTTCAAAGATTCAGGAATATTGCAATTATTAGGTCCCCTTAATTATCCTCCTGTCAGCTGTTCATAAAACACTTAACAGCTCTAACCACATGTTGAAAAGATTTCTGGATTTATGTTGAGCCCCAGCCTCCTTACTATGTAGGGGTGGCACTAAATGCCTCAGTCACCCCTATTTCCAACACAGAATTGTGATTGGAACCACCCAAGGCTCTCCCTTGGGGATGTACAGGGAACAGGTTTCTGCCTCATATCATCCAGCACCCCTTTATCCAGCTCTCAGTATAGCTCAAGTTGTGGGAAAAACTCACATGATTCAGGCCTCTAGCTCAGACTACTTCCCTGCCCTTCTAGGAGCCTGGTGGGCATGCCACGATGGCCATACCCAGTATGTCTCTGCTACAGTGTTCCTCAGACGACAACACATTGAGGGCCCCCTGTGTATCCTAGTGGCCATAATTCCCCGAGTCACCCTTCTCCCAGGTGGACAAGGTTGACAGTACTTTTCCCAGAAGGGCAACTGAGCCACCACCTAAGGCAGGCAGTACCACTCCTCATTCCCATCTCAGTGGGCTTGAGCATTGTGGGTTCTGCAGAGACTGGGATGGCAGCCTTGATTAAGGGGGAGGTCAACCATCAGGCCTTAAGTACACAGGTAAATATTGACCTCTCCCACATAGAGCAGTCCATCTCAGCCCTGGAAAGACAGGTGGACTCTCTGGCAGAGGTGGTTCTTCAGAACCACAGAGGCCTTGAAACAGGGTTGCCTGTGTGCAGTCCTTGGTGAGGCTTATTGCTTCTGTGCAAACAACTCTGGAGTGGTGAGGGAGAGTCTGAAGTTGGTAAGCCAGGATATTGCTAATGGACAGAGGGAGCTGAAAATTCTGAAAATGGGTATCAGTCCCTGTTCCCCTGGAACATCCCCCTAACTAACTAAATTGATATCAGCCTTGGTATAATATTGGTATTAGCCTCCCCTCCTTCTAATCATAGCCCTAATTGTAGGACACTATCTTATTATTTTCTACAATTTGTCAAATCCAGTGTTAACTTCATTAATGTTAATTATCAGGGACCCCCCCATCCTTTAGGAACAGAATTGGGTAATCTAGATGTGACCCCTTGATGTGAACCCAGCTATGTCAAGGGTTTGACATACCTACAAGAAAGAGTAGGGAATGTTGGACCCAGCTCCACTCTGCCCTTCCCTCTTTGATTTGTCACTTTGCCCTTTCTGAATGTCAGACACAAATCCACTCACCCTTTCCTTGATTTGTAAAACAGGCAGCCCAACCTTTCCTTCATTGATTTGTAAAACAGAGAACTCCACCTTGCTTAATCTGTAAACAGGCAGAACCCCTACCCCTTGCTTACCCTTGATTAATCTGTGGGTGGGAGTCCCAGCCTAGGGTTTCGCTCTGGCAGGAGATTCAAATGTATACTGACCAATCACTAATTGTAGTTTCAAGTGTGCAGTGACCAATCATTGGAGTTTCAGCTTACATCACTGTAATTTCGGCTTAGGTAACCTGGCTATGGAACCTCTATAAAACCTGCACACTGTCTGTGCCAAAGTGCTGTCTTATTTGGGTGACCATGTACCCCTACAGTCCCTCAGTATTCTGAGGTAATAAAATCCACCTTTTCAATTAAAAAAAAAAAACTCTTTAAAAGTAAAAATGTCCAAATGGGAAAGGCTGTGTGTGTGTGTGTGTGTGTGTGTGTGTGTGTGTGTGTGTGTGTGTGTGTGTCTGTGTGTGTGTTCATAACTACAGGGAGACATAATTAAATTTTACTATAGTATTCTGGGGAGTGGTGGAATAGGGGATAAAGAACAAAGAAAAAAGAGCACAGCAGACAACTAAAGAAAATTTACAAGGAAGAAGATAGACAATTACAAAAAAAAAAAAAAAAAAACCTTACAAATATAAAGAAACAACTTACGAAGAAAAAATGGACAATTTTTACCAGAATGTGTATTACTTATTATACAGACTTTCTTTCCTTTCTTTTTTTTTTTTTTTTTGGCTTTATGGAGGAGGGAAGGTAGGATAATTGGGACTGTGACTTGCCCAAGATCACAAGGCTAGTTTGTTTTTTATGTAAATATCTGAGGCCATATTTGAACTCAGGTCCTCCTAACTCCAGGATTAGCGCTCTATTCACTGCACCACCTAGGTGCCCCTATAAAGAATTTCTTGAAATGAAAATTTATGATTACATATTTTGAAAACCTCTCATGCTCTGCTATGAACATGACATGTTTTTTTTTTCCTTTCCCTGTATTTAAGTTCCAAAATTTAAGTTACTTTATTATATCTTTTTGTTTCTTTTTTCTACTTTGTATTTATGTTCTGGCCCTTGAGTCTAAAATTAAAAAAAATTAGACAACTTAGGATTAGGTGAGTAGAAGCTAATGACTCTCTAAGACAACAAGAAGCAATGAAACAAAATCAAAAGAATGAAAAAAAAAACAAAATGTAAAATATCTTGTTGGAAAAACAACTGACCTAGAAAACAGATCCAGGAGAAATAATTTAAAAATCATTTAACTACCTGGAAGCCACAATCAAAAGAAGGATGTGGACAGTATATTTCAAGAAATTATCAAAGAAAAGTTCCTGACATCCTAAAACCAAAAGTTGAGATAGACATTGACAGAATCCACTGATTAGCCCCATAAAGAGATCTGAAAATCGAAACCCCAAATGAAATTATAGCCAAATTCCAGGACTCCCAGGTCAAGGAAAAATAATGCAAGTGGGCAGAAAGAAACAGTTCAATATTGGGGAGTCACAATGGTGATTACACTGGATTTAGCAACTGCAACATTAAAAGATCAGAGATCATGGAACATTATATTCTAGAAAGCAAAGGAATAAGGACTACAACCAAGTATAAACTACCCAATGAAACTGAGAGATACTTAAAGGGGATAAAAGTAATTCAATAAAATAGAAGGCATTAAAGTTTTCATAAGGTGATGACCAAAGCAGAACAAAAAATTGATTTCCAATATCAAGATTTAATAGAATCATAAAAAGGGGGAAAGAGAGAGAGAGATAGAGAAACAGAGACAGAGACAGAGAGAGAAAAACAGAGAGAGACAGAGAGAGACAAAGAAAGAGAGATGGAGAACATAAGGAGTTAAATAAGACCAAATTGTTTACATCTCTATATGGAAAGATTACTGTAATTTTTAAGGACTCTGCTGCTAATAGTTCAGTTAGGAGTATACAGAGAAGGTATAGGTTTAAGGTGAATTTGAGTGAATGACAAAAATTTATTAAGGGATGAGAAGGAGGATTATAATGGAAGCAGAAGGAAAGGAGTCCTAGAACAGGGTAAATTACCTCCATGAGGAGGTGCAAAGATGTATTACAGTGATGGGGAAGATGGAAGACTGGGTAGTGAGTATTGCTTCAACTTTACTCTCATTAAAATTGTCTCACACAATCAGGAGTATATAAAAACCTATCATACCCTACGTGGAAGTAGGAGGGGAGGAGATTAAGTTTGGCATGGGGTGACCTCCTTCATTCCTTCCTGCTTTCCTTCTGTCCTGCTTTCCTTCCTTCTTCTTTCCTTCCTCCCTCCCTTTCCTTCCTCCCTCCCTCCCTCCCTTCCTTCCTTCCTTCCTTCCTTCCTTCCTTCCTTCCTTCCTCCCTCCCTCCCTCCCTCCCTTCCTTCCTTCCTTCCTTCCTTCCTTCCTTCCTTCCTTCCTTCCTTCCTTCCTTCCTTCCTTCCTTCCTTCTTTCCTGTCTGCCTGACTGTTTTCCATCTTCGTTTTTTGTCTTCCTCCCTTCCCGACCTTTTTCTTGTCTTATGGCCTTACTTACTTTTTTTCCCCAAGGCAATACCCCTCATATGCTGCTAAAATAACTGTGTGATCTGTTGAATGCTTAAAACATGATAAATATTGCCTAAAATAAAAACAAGGATAAAAATCTTGATAGAATTCACAGCATATCTATGAAAATCAAATCATCTGCTTGCCATAGCAATTAAAGCGACTATCTCTAATGAATGAACATCAAGAGTCTTGATGTCATAACGTATTATTACAGCCCAGTAAGCAGCATCAAAGAGTATTAGAAATGTCAAAATCCATGTTTTATATATAATGTTTCTATCATGGAGAATGACATTGTGTCACAACTTGTATTTAATCCAGCATCTACAGCTGTGAAAAGCACTAAGAAAAGCAAATGCTTACAAATAATAATCTAGTATCTTTGGGAATTAGCTAGGATAGTGTAAGAAGAATAAATGTGATGCCAAGAGATGTTGCTTTGTCCAAAATGTTGGTCTCACATTATCATGACAAGTCTTCCAGTTTATCATATCTTTGGGCTTTCCTATTTCCTTCCATTTAATAAACCCTTAGACCAAGAGTGATTCCACAGGACTCTCAAGAGAATAGTTTGAGTTCATGTTTACCATAATCATAATCACATTTTAGAAAGCAATTAAATAGCTCCAAGAGTTTTCAATTCACCTCCTTATAGGAACCATAGGAAGATAATTTTCCAGTTATTCTGATAGATTATAAAGTATTTCGTATGATACTGGACTCTTGGAGCTTATGCACAAAAAGCAAAAAGTCTGACAAATCCCTCCAACCTTATAAGCTTTTTATTACATGCTTGCTGATGTTCTGTACATCTATCATCTTTGGACTAAAGGCACAGCTACGTTCTGAGAGATTCACCATCAACCCCAAAGTGATGACTTTTATGGCTAAAGCATCTCCCTAAGAACATTTGCTAAAGAATAGAGTTTGTAATATGGGATAATAGAGGAAATGTGTAGACCAAACAAATCATTGATTTATGAAGAATTGAAAACTTCTCTTTCAAGAAAAAAAATTAGCTTGCTTATCCTCTAGGTTCAGGTCCCCTGTCTTCAGCTTTACCCATTCTTGTAGCTGTTATTTAATTCCAACTGAGAATCATGGAATCATAACATGTGATTTAGAGCTATAAAGCACATTAGAGTTCTTGTTCAATAGCCTTATATGAAAAAAGTAATGACAACTTATGGATTAATCAATGTATGCAGTTCCCAGTTCCTTTAACAAGAAAGAAGAGCACCTTCTCTTCAGCTTGGAGAGTTACCTGTGAGGCAAAGCATAGAAGAGAGAACACTAGACATGAATCAGGAATATTGGCTCATATTCCACTTCAGATATTTATTAAGTCTTTTACATTAAGCCATTAACATCAACCCTGTGTGCTTCAATTGTTTTAATGAATAATGAGGTAGTTCGATAGGATGATTTTTAATGTCCCTTCTGGCTATAAATCTATGATCCTTTGAATACACCTTTATCTCCTTCAACCCCTTGCTTAGATTATTGAGTTCCTTATCTATGTAATAATAGAATTTCAGAACTCCTGAGGTTATTTCATGTAGTCTGTTCAAGAATAAATGCCCTGTCTGTGATATTTAAAACAAGTGATAATATAGCTTGCCATTTTCACTGTCTAGTAAGGGAGGCAGAAACTACTACTTTGGGCTGGAGAAGAAAAACCCACTGCTGCCGCCCTTTTCCTCCGACCCCCGAGCCCAGTCGCTCGGGCCGGCGCTCTCCCGTGGCTGGGAAGAGGGAGCCCATCCACACTCGCAGCCAAGATACCCAAGAGGAAGGTGAACTCTGCAGAAGGGGAAGTAAAGGAGGAGCCCAAGAGGAGGTCGGCCAGATTGTCAGCTAAACCAGCCCTTGCTAAGGTTGAAGCTAAGCCCAAAAAGACAGCTGGAAAGGGTAAATCCGAAGACAAAAAAACGTTCACACAAAAGGAAAAAAAGGAAAACAAGCAGAAGCTACTAACCAAGAGGAGAATAAAGATGACTTGCCTGCAGAGAATGGAGAAACGAAAAATGAAGAGGTTCCAGTCTCTGATTCAGCAGGGGAGAAAGAAACCAAATCTGAATAACATCTTATACCAAATGTTTTAACAAGTGTCCCTGTTACCTCCCTTCTTGTACAATTCAGAGGAATATTTTTATCAACTATTTTGTAAATGCCCGTTTTTTAGTAGCTCTGGAAACACATTTTTAAGAAGGAGCCGTCCCACCTCATCACATTATTTTTTTTAAACACTTAGATAAATATAGGTCAATCTAAAGTGGCTTTATTTAGAGTCTTGTTTAAAGAGTTAAATCATGTGCTGGTTGTCAGTTTGGTTTTTTGCTTGTTTGTTTTAATACAACCAGAAATTACTAGAATGTTGACTAGGAAGGTGTGTGTCTTGTGCATTGGCTTAACATTCCATAGTCAGTTTTGATATCATATTAAATGAAGCAATTTGGAACTGTGACCACAAATTTTAAAACTCTTATTTTAACTAATCTGTATCCATATAAATAAAACTGCTTCCTGGTGGTGGATCTCCCTTTCAAAATTGTGTGCTATCTGTGACATTGTCATCTTTGGTAGTGGTGGTACAATTTTTTTTCCAGTAACTTTGTTAATGTGCTGTAAGAGACTGGAAAATGTGTATGATGAGTGTAGTTTTATCAAATACAGAATTAATGGAGCCTTGCTTTGTAAAAGACCGGATAGCTTATCCATATTCAGAATGCTGGTATTTGATAACCTCTTTTTGAGGGAGAATTGCTTCCAAAATTAAAGTAAGAAAGTCACTGGAATTACAGTTCAGAAAAAAGATTGCAACTACATAATTTTTAGACTTTTCTAGCATTTTTAAATGTACAATTTATTCATAGTGTCTATGTACTGATTACCAAATGAACTAATAAAATCTTGATTATAAAAGAAAAAAAGAAACTACTACTTTGACTTCGTACTTTGTGATTGAATTGAGGATTTGCTAAATTATTGAGTTACACATGATGAATACTGTATTTTGATTTTCTGTGAATGTTTTGCCTTAATTTGTTACTGAAGGGTATATGGGCATATGAATACATATGTGAATGTGTGTATATATGTTTGCAGGTATACATGGATACCATATGTTTATATATCAAACCTCCAAGGTTCCTCAGAGATGACTGGGTCCAATCAACTTTATTTTCAAGATCAGGAAACTATAGTCTAGAGAGGCTGTGATTTAATCAAAATCACAGAGCTATTAAGTGTCAGAGACTGGGTTTGAACTCAAATCCTTAGAATCAAGTTATAGGGTTTCTTTTTTTTTTAATTAAACAAATGCTTTATTAACTTCTGGTTTACATCATTCATTTCCACCAGATTTTGACTTACAATTTTTCCCCATTTTTCCCCTACCCACCACCCCAGAATAACAGTCCCACAAGATATCCTGTCAACCAATCTGCTCTTTCCCATATCTTCTCCCATACCCCCTTCGACTTTTCCCTTAGGGCAAGGTGAATCTCTGTGCCCCAATGCCTGCACATCTTATCTCCCAATTACATGCAAAATAGTATTAGTAATAGTATTTATATGTATTTGAAACATTTAATTTTAAATCTTTTTTATTTTTTTGCTTTTGTCTTCCATTTTTTTTTTTTTTTTTACGAGAGTGAATGTAATGGTAAGGGAATTTGAAGATCTTCCCTGCCCCTAAATAGGCCTAGGTAACGGGCTCCAAGTGGAACCCAACAGGAGGGACTTTACTGGGAGAAGGCTTGTTTTTCAAGAAGGCACATAACTTCTGTTACTTTGTAATTAGGCAGTGGGTCACAAAGGGTGTGATATCTTCTGACCCTGAAGAAAGATGTGTGTGTGTGTGTGTGTGTGTGTGTGTGTGTGTGTGTGTATTCTGAGGTCAGGTTTTTTTAGGGGGCTCACTTATGGGAAGAGTTGTATGATTTGGCCAGATAAGGCTATGGATAGCCATTGAATCCCTTCGCTTTGAAAACCCAGATGTTGGTGCTTCTTTCTCTGGTAACTAGCCATGTATGTATGTAATGGTCAAACACCTAGAAGCACTTTCTGCTGGACTGTCAAATTATTTTCTCTGTTTTTTGTCTGCTGGTAATTTCTGTTTGTATTTTCTGAAGTTCAAGGTACTGACTTTTTCCCCTGAACTAAATGAAATACACACACATATGTATTTATGCATGTATGTATTTATGTTTAATTAAAGATTGCTGACCCCTTTGAAGCTGTTTTCCTTTAATAAAGCAGATCAAAGAACCAGTGCTAGCATACATCATGGGTATGCTACAGTGCTTGTTGTAATAATGAAGTAATGGGGCAAGTGGGGTTAATAATTGATTTGCAAAACAAAAGAAAAAGATAAGACTGCTGGAGAATTTTGAAGTGTGCAGAGAACAAAAAAAGAACAAAAGGAAATGTAGACAAGAAACAAGACAGCTTTGGAAGTTATATGTTGAATTACTATACAGTTATTGTTCAGTTGTGGCCATCTCTACATGACCACATGGACTTTTAGTCCATGAAGTTTTCTTGGCAAAATACTGGAATGCTTTTTTCTTTCCCAATGTGTTCCCATTTTATTAATGAGAAACATGCAAATAGGCATTAAGTGACTTGTCTAGGGTCATACAGGTAGCAAATATCTGAGGTCAATTTTAAACTAAGATCCTCCTGACTATATATCCCGTGTGCTACCCATTACATGACCTAGCTGCCCAGACATATACATAAATACACCCACACACCCATGTACCCACACTTACACACATATATTGACAGAGAGGGAGGGGAAGCAGAGAGACAGAGACAAAAACAGACAGAGACGAAGACAAACAGAGATGTATCTGTGTATATAGACATGCTTGCATGCACACACACATATGTTTAAATTGAGTCAAAGTGCCTCACTTGAGGACCTAGAGGACCACATTTGGCCTCAAGGTCACAGGTTCCCTGCTTGTGTACTAAACCCTCACATATACAATGCATTTATTAAACAAAATCATAATTAAATAATAAACTATTAAAACAACTCAGATTGCGCAATCTGTAGTCACTTCCAATGGAGTGCACTTTCCAAGTAATTTTCTACATATGTCTTTTTCTACATATCCAAAATGTCCTCCCAATAGGATAATTACAAGGGAAGAATAAATTATCTTAGCACACAACTCCTATTCCTTGGTTTCCCTTTCTTAAATTTCATGCTACTTGCTAGGTGATGTTTGAAATGAGCTATTCAGTACCAGATTTTCATGCCTTTTTTCTCATTTTGCCACTGAAGTGGGGAAAAGGGAAATCAGTCTAACCAAAAGAGTCACTTCTACTAAGCAGATTCTGACAGCTCCAAGTTCAGCATAAGTGGTCAAAGTCACATGATTTATACACATACAGAAAAATCATGTTGCCTCCATCTTCTAACCTCCCCAAAGTAATTCTGAACTTTCAAGATTTCTGTATACATTATTATGTTAAGTCTAAGTATTCATTTATCCCTAGTTCCATGATTTCTTGGCATTAGTGCAAGCCAAAAAATAACTATCCCCTTGCTGGAAGGAACTGCTACAACAGAAGACATTAAAATGTTACATTATTAGAAACAAACAAGTAATTAGCAAATGGAGAAAAGATAAGTATGATTTTTGGAAGATAAGAATATAAATAGATGTATCTCTTTTAGTTCATATTTGTGCATGTTTCCCGTCATGGGAAGAAACTGAATTTTCCATGAGTTATACACAGAGCTATCTTATACATTATTTCTGTTTCATCTCACATTACACCAACATTCACTTATGGGTATCCTGCATTGCTTCCAATATGAATTAATTGTTCGATGCACAAAGTTTCATGCATTTCTAAATGATGCATAAGCATATATCTAGTATTGCATTCAGGAGAAATGGTAGAAACCCAATTGATTAAAATAATTGATTCTAATAAATTAAACAAATACTGGACCAAGGGAATAACTCATCTGGGTGTAAATGGACTAACTAACTTAATGGATCTTTATTTTTTTCTTTATTCTTTCTAAGTCTATGAAGAACATGTCATGTGATCCTAAATAGGTTATATTTTTTCTTCAGAGACAAAGAGAATGGGAAAATTTTTTCAACAAAATCACATCTTATGGGCCCATTTCCACCACTAAAATCTCTAGTGGATAAATCTGAATCCTCTGGATAGTGCTATGCTGTCAGATTAGCTATAAAAGAGAATCCTCTCCCAGCACATTTACATATTTAAGGACCTATCTCTATGGTATCTACAAGCAATGTTTCCTGTCTGCAGTTTTCACCTGTCTCATTTGGAATGACTTAAAAGGCACTTTTGGTCTGCATTAGAAGGTGTGATTGTATAATATTCTTTCCAAAATCATTAGCAATTACGGCTGAAATAATCTCTGTAGTATAAATGTGATTTTCCATCAGATTTTCTTCACAAGTTACCATGACAAAACTCATAAAAATGCTTTCTACGAATGGGTTATAGTAATTTAGGCAAATAGAAGGTATCACTTCTACATCAAAGTATGGTGTGAAGGTATTATTTCTCACCTATATTATTTTAAAAGCCTCCCAAGATATCTCCCAGCTTGGAAAGTCTAACTTTTCTAGGGCATCAATTACAAATTAATTTTCCTAATAAAATTATTGCTTTATTCAACTACTTAAAAACTCTAGATGTCTCCCTATTTGGTACTCCATGGATAGCCTAATATCCTAATGTTTGTTTAAATCATTTGAATGAGATTGTTTTTTAGTTTTATGTCTCCTACATTTAACAATATGTTGCTCCCACATCCTTCTCAGATAGCTATCTCTTATAGCAAAGGATATTTTTAATTCAGTAAAAATCACCAACTCAAACAAATCCAGCACTATGTATATATATATATATATATATATATATATATATATCACCAATAGTCACCATAGCATTCATCTCATTTAAGTCAATTTAATTAAAGCCAAATACAATTTTCAATTTCTCTGAAAATACTTTACTAGAAACATATTTCAGTTTTGAAAAGCCTCACTTATTTGCAGGTTGTCTTTTACATCTACTCTAAAACCTCTTCTGTTTAATTTCTACCCATTACTCCATGTTCCACACTCTGGGGCCAGTGTAATTTCTCTTTCACTTAAGAGCTCTTCAGTTACATGAAAATAGTTAACAGGTACAGTTAAATCTTATATTCTTTAGGTTAATAGCCCTAGTAACATGAACTACTCTTAGTATGAAATGATTATTTTATTATTTTGTCGTTATTAGTTGATCTCCAATTTCTTGATGTCCTTCCAAAAATGTGTCATCAGAATTGAACATAGATCCACTGATATTACCTAATCAAAATAGGATACATTAGCATCATGGCCTTCCTAATCTTGGATTTCAAAGCTGCCTTAATACCAAAAAAAAAAAAAAAAAGCTAAACTTTATATAGTACTTTAAAGTTTGCAAAGTGTTTTGCATGTATTAGCTCATTTGATCTTCACATACTCAATGGTATTCATGTTATTATTATCTCCATTTTCAGTTAAGGAAATTAAGGCTGAAAAAAGTTAAATGATTCATTAGTATCTCAGATATACTAAAGTTCCTAAGGGCAGATTTGAGCTCAGATCTTCCTGACTCCAAGTCCTGGATCGTATCCCTTAGGCAAACTAGCCACTAATGTTAATTATTCCATAGCTTTTATGTTTCACATATCACATTGTGGATGCATGAAGAGTTTAATGATCTCTAAATTTCTAACCTTTTTTTTTTTTTTTCAGAAAATGTGATGTCACACATCTCACATCTTATGTTGTTGAAATTGCTCAGGTAATATCTACATGTAATATGTTATAATTATTCCAGTTGTACTTAATTTTATTTGTTTTATTGTTAAATTCTTTGAAGAACTTTTTTTGAATCATAACTCTGTCATATAGTATATGAACTATCCATCCTATGTTGGGGTTATTTGAAAATCTAATAAAATGGCATCTAAGCATTTATCAAAGCTTAGATTTGAGAAAAATAAAAGAATTTAATGGTACATGATAAAATTCAGTATTATATTAACACCTCCTTCTAAGTAGACATCAAATCATTAATAATTATTCTTCAGGCTAGGGCATTAGCTATTTGTGACCTATTCTTATCTCTCTATCATTTTCATAAAAATAGTATAAAAGATTTTGGAAATAAAAAAATGATAGCTACTCAATCACAAAACATTTGCATTGAAGGAGGTCTTAATAGCTATATAGTGCAAATGAGTTAAACAACAATCCTCTCTACAATATACCAAACAAATGGTCATCAAGCCTTTGCTTGCAGATGACCAACAAGAGTGAAAACATAACCTTCAAGGTATCACATTCTACTTTTAAATAGCTCTAATTGTTAGGATGATTTTCCTAGTATTTAACATATATTTTCCTTTCTTTTGCAAATTCTAATTATTTCTAGTTCTGTTCTCTGGGGTAAAGCAGCACAAGTCAAATCCCATCTAAGTGATATTCTTTGTGTAATGCTCAGACATTACCAAAGTATAAGTGCTTATTGTAATGCAATTTTATTTGTATCTGGATATTCTGCAATTCTGGATGACCTTAAATGTATGAGTTTATAGTTTTGAATTTGATAAGAAAAAATATAATGGGCCTATCTTCTTATCAATAGTATAGTTCCCTCCAATGAGGCAGATGAAAATTCATCAATACCTACTAATATTATGGATATTTTCTTCATGTTCACCTAAGCTTTGACCATATAGTACAGTGAAATTGATCCCTTTCTTGCTCCTGACCTCTAAAGGCTATCTCTGTAGCAAACCAGCTACCTATCTACCTTTCAAAATTTCCTCTTCTCATATAACAACCCCATCTACTTTTTCTGTTAGAAACTTGGAAGGGCAAGCACAGCAGTAGTTCAGAACTTGTTTCAGATATTGAATGAACACCTTGTTTCAATTCAAATTTCTTTTGAGCTTCGTATCAAGTCTGTTAAGAAACAGAACAGGTGTACCCCAGAATTTGTAAACCCTAGATCTCATGAATCCCTGCAACAGGAAGAGGAGGAGCTAATGACCATATATTTGGAGCTAAGGACCATATATAAGGAGAGGAACAGGCTAGAAACCACAGAACTTAGGAGGGGACTTTTGTGGTGGCAGAGTCAAGAAGGAGAAAACTGGTGGTATCCAAGAACTCAATTTGTCTGTTCTCTCTGCATTGATGCTTGTTTGTGATACTTTATACAGAAGCCCTGGGACTTTGCTGGAAGCCCTGAAAAAGAATCTCCTGCTTGTATGTTCACAGAAGTCTTGGAGAAGGGTTGTGGAGGTCCTGGGACTTTACTGATGATTTGTGATGAACTTTTGGAACTTGTTTGTGGGTCTGAGTTGATTTCACAGGCAGATAGTGAAATGATGATAGTGCCAGCAATGTGTATAACTATTATTTAGGCTCTGTCAAGCTTTTTCTTCCCAGAAACTGAAACTATGAAGGACTTGAGTTGGACTGGACACTGTGAACTTCAATATGGAATGGGAACTGGATGAAGAACTGGACAAGGAGCTGGACAAGGAACCGAGAGTTGCCTACCTTTGAACCCAGGTGACAGTTGGAGCTGGGACCAGGGAAGAGGAACCATAGAAGCTGAGAGGCAGCCACAAGTCAAGCTGAAAGAAGACTTTATTTGGATACTGTGTACTGACTGAGAAGATTATGATTTATTGTGACCTAGGGATGGATAACTTTTACTTTTGTACTTTGTGATTGAATTAAGGATTTTGTGATTGACTAAATTAATGTACTTTGTTGATAATTATGTGACCACATTGGTGAAAACTATGTGGCCATTTTATTGATAAATTGTTGAGTTGTGACATGGTAAATGCTGTATTTTGATTTTCTGTGATAAGGTGTAACATTGTGAATACTCTATTTTGATTTTCTATGAATGTTTTGCTTTGATTTGTTATTGAATAAATAGAGAGTTCACTATACTATGTAATCAGAACCTTGAAGCCTGTTCACAGCAGCAGTCCTCTGGAAAGCTGCTTATGCTTGACGTTATAATACTTCTTCAATGGTTAAGTTTACTCTTCTTCTTCAGAGCTCTATGGTTAATATGTTGAAGCCTAATGACATTTAATATATGGCTCTCAATTGACCTCTGTATACTACTCATCTAATAATCTTTAGTTCTTCAGAGGCAGTGGTGTTCACATTTTTCTGCCACTTAGAAAAACCAGTAAAACGTTAGTATTCAAGAGTTGGATTTTTGCTTTCATAGAAGGCTTGGGGGTAAGGAGAAAAATAAAATGAAAAAGCTTCCCAATTTGATAAAATGTATCTAATCTGTGTTCCTCCTTCTTTTCAATCCTGTATCCAGCTTATTTTGTGGCTGAACTATGTGTCACAGGTATACACAGGGTGTGCATGAAGAGTCCATATTCTTTTGAGCTAGTGTCTTTGGTCTCTTTTCAAATGATTTTCTCAATATGATAATTAATATGGCCTAATAGTTATTTGTGCTGTAACTCCTACAATCAAGAACTTCAGAAAATACATACCAAACCTCTGTAAAATCCACTGATGGAAGTGACTTAATTTTAAACCCTTATACAAGAGGCAGCTAGTGATACACTGGGTTTGGAATAAGAATAATTATTTTCAAATTGATCTTAAACATTGTTTACTTGTGTGACCCTGAGCAAGTCACTTAACCTCTTTTTGCTTCTTCAACTGATGAGTGGGGAGTAAAAACAGTACTTTCCTCATAGGATTGTTGTGAGGATCAAATAAAATAATATTCATACAAAAGACTTAGCACAGTGCCTGGCCCACAGGAGGTACAATATAAATGTTTATACTCTTCCATATAAAAGACAGTGAAGAGTGATCTTCTCCAATTATACAAACGAATTAGAGTTGAAATGATTCCCTGACAAAGAGTTGAGACAGAGGAAGAGGAAGAGTGTAGACAGTACTGTAGTACTGCAAAAGAACTGAGTGCACAAGGGTTGAAGGACATGGTGAGAATGATGAATAAGCCCTAGGGGACATAAAAGAAAGATAAAATTAAAATATTTATTATTGGATAAAGGAATACAAGCATGAAATTGGCATGCTTCTTGGTACTGGGAAAATAAATTCCAAAGGAGCCCCAAAATACTTACAGGATGAATCTAACTATAATTTGTGAAAATTATCAGATAAGAAAGACTTAAAAAATATATATCATACAGTATAGGCTATTGATCTCACTGAATGATTACCTAAAGATTTAAATTGGGCAATCTATTTTAAAATATTGTAAACTCAAAATAAAGTTAGCAATTATGATCCTTCAGTGAGATTATCTCTATTTGGGACAACCAGATAAAAGATTCTAGTTTTCAATCATCTCAAAGTTCATTGATTGTAAATCTGAAAAGAAAAAAACAAAAATCAGACAATTGATTTGTTGATCAAATTACACATTTACAAACTGAAAGTAATGGATTTTGTGAGGCTAAGCTCCAAGGCTTGAAAGTTGTATATTTTGGAATAGGAGTCTTTTGTAGGTTGTTCTGGTAACAATCCAGGCAGTAGGTAATTATGTAAGATCTGGATGAGAGTGTGTTCAGAGTTTTGGGAATTGGTTATAAGGAACTCACTGTGATGTTGTTTCTGAAGAAATGTGTTCTTTAGAACCTAAAAGTGTGTTACTGGCATTCACAGAAATATTAATTTATTTTCTTTTCAGAGTTATTCTTAACTAAACTAACTGCTAAGTGTTAAGTTCACTTTCTCTCTTTCTCTCTCTCTCTCTCTCTCTCTCTCTCTCTCTCTCTCTCTCTCTCTCTCTCTCTCCCACAAACTTGCTCTTCCCTCTCAGATTTCCATATTTCTCTTGCTCTTTTTAATCCCTTCCTCTTTTAACTGTGGCTTTTTCTCTCCTCATTTGTCCTCTGCTTTTGTCTCTCATTATCTCTCCTCCAATTGTTAGGTCTTTTCCTTATCACCCCATCACTGTCTTTGCTGGGTAGATTGCTTAAGTCTTTGTAGAATAGCTGTAATTTGAAAGACTACTTGTGTTTTTACATGAAAACTTAAATATTTGGATATTTGCATTCTATGCTATATTATCTTATTAAACACCAAAAATTACAAGAGCATTAATTGTATCACTCTGAGAGAGCCTTGTAATTCTTTAAATTGTTTATAGCAAAAATAATTATTGGATGAGTGACAAATTCTACAATAATTGTAATATAGATCATTAATGTGAAAAGCCCAACATTATTTATGTGCTATGGCCAAGAGAAACATAATTCTATAAAACCTTAAAATCATTTAAAATTATTCATTTTTATTTATTATTATTTTTTTTACAAACGTTATATTAACTTCTGGTTTACATCATTCATTTCCACGAGATTTTGAGTGACAATTTTTCCCCATTTTTCCCCTACCCACCACCCCAGAATAACAGTCCCACAAGATATCCCCTCAACCAATATGCTCTCTCACATATCTTCTCCCATACTCTCTTCGATTTTTCCCTTAGGACAAAGTGAATCTCAGTGCCCAAATGCCTGCACATCTTATCTCCCAATTCCATACATAATAATATTAATAATAGTATTTATATGTATTTGAAACATTTAATTTTAAAACTTTCAAATTCCAGATCCATTCCCTTCTTCCCTTGTCACCCACTCCCTCTGGGAAGATAAGAAATTCAGTATCTGTTGTACATGTATAGCTATGCAAAACATTACCATAGTAGATGTATTGTAAAAGACTGCTTATATTTCCCTCCAACACATCCCACCCGCTACCTGGATCATTCCCTACTTTGATCCTGTCCCTCTTCAAAAGTGGGTGCCTCCAACCTCCCCTCACGCCAGCATGCCCTCCCATCCATCATCTCCCCTCTCATCTGTCTCTCCCCTACTCTCATGAAAGGTGAGATATCCCATTTAGTAGGTATATAATTTTCACCTTGAGCCAAATTCAATGAGAATATGGTTTTGCCTTTTTGCTTTCCTATTCTTCCCCTCCCCTACAACTACTTACCCTTGCCTGTTCTACATATGATAGCTTACCCCCCCCATCTTTCCCCATCTCCTCTTGCCACATTCCTTTCTGACCTATTAACTTTACCCCTTAAGTATCATCACTTCCCACCAAATTCCACCTGTGCCCTCTATCCATGTATACCTGTAAACATATATACACACATTCACATATGTATTCAAATGCCCATATACCCTTCTTCAATTATTTTCATACTGAGAAAGGTTTCATCAGTCACAATTATTGTTTTTCCATGTAGGAATGTAAATAATTCAACTTTAATAAGTACCTTTTGATTTCTTTTCCCTGTTTACCTTCTCAAGAATCTCTTGCTTCTTGTGACTGAATGTCAAATTTTCTATTCAACTCTGGTTTTTCTTCAAGAATGCTTAAAAGTCCTCTATTCCACTGAATGAACATATTTTCTCCTGAAATAAGATACTCAGTTTTGCTGGGTAGATGGTTCTTGGTTTTAATCCCAGGTCCTTTGCCCTCTGGAATATCATATTCAATGCCCTTCAGTCCCTCTGTGTAGAAGCTGTCAGGTCCTTTGCTATTCTGATTGTGTTTCCACAATATTGAAATTGTTTCTTCCTGGATGCTTGTAGCATTTTCTCCTTGATCTTGAAATTCTGGAACGTGGTTATAATTTTACTAGGAGTTTTCTTTTTGGGATCATTTTCAGGAAGTGATCTGTGGATACTTTCAACCTCTATTTCCCCCTCTGGTTCTAAAACATCAGGGCAATTTTCCTTGAGAATTTCTCGAATTTCTTGACAATAAAGCAGCAAGCTCCACCTCACCAAAACAGTAGGAGATCCTGAGACCAAGTGTGAGGAAGCTAGCAAGTGACAAAATAGCACCCCCATGTGCCTTCACACATCTAAGTGAACCAGCAGACACCAGTCCAGAGAACCACCATTTGCACAGCCGTCCAACAGCAGCTAAGGCTACTTGTGTACTAGTACAGTCCCAGGGTAGAAGGAGATCTCCAGGTGCAAAACTATCCCTCCCCCACACCTCACCTTACCAACTTCAGTGTAACCAAGGGAAACACAGAAAGTCCTCACCTTGCCTCAGCACACACCATTTCAGCACAATATAAGCAAAGGCATAATACAGCTTCCGGTTGCTAGAACCTCAGACCTTGGCACAAATAGGACCCTAGCCACTAGTAAAAGGAGCATGGGTCAGTGCTCCCTGCATCTCAGAAGCAGAGACCAACTTTAAAAGCCAGGAAAAAATAAACACATTGAGAAATAAATTGAAAAAATAAACACATTAGAAAGGCAAAGACTGTAATATTTTTCTGCAATTTTCCATAGCTACTTAGAATTACAAGCAGAGGAAAATGCCATTCCAGGAAATTTCTTTCGTTCTTTGTTTCAAAATCATTCTCAGACAAAGCAGTAGCATCCTGTATATATTGAAATATATGACTCTGTAGGGAAAAAAAAGCAAGATAACAGGATTCTACAACAATTACTTATCAGAAAAACAACTACAATTCTACTACTTAATTGTGAGTAGTTACATTTAACTGGGAAAATGGACGTTTTGTATATCCACAGGTAAAATTATCTTAAAGAGTCACTCCGTATGGTTGGTTTTTGTTTTGTTTTGTTTTGACAAGTATATTTTATACAATTGATTGATAGTGTTTTCTGGAAGTGGGGTAGGCTAAATCCTGGAACTGTGACCCTTGGTCATGGAACTAGTGGGGTGGGGTGGGGTGGGAATGACTGTATACATTTAACTCAACAACTTCACTCTGATTTACAATCATTCTGACGTACTTGGGAAAGTGAAAGGTTAATTGATTTGTCCATGGT
Organism: Gymnobelideus leadbeateri; assembly: GCA_011680675.1. NCBI lineage: Eukaryota > Metazoa > Chordata > Mammalia > Diprotodontia > Petauridae > Gymnobelideus > Gymnobelideus leadbeateri. The sequence continues at coordinate 25,748 of WOXC01002959.1, read as the reverse complement.
TACATAGCTAATATTTGTCTGTGACCAGACTCCAACCCAGGTATTCTTGCCTTCAAGAAGCCTTTATCCACAAAATCATGTCACCTAATAATATATTTAATGTTAGTGAAATATATAGTAAAATGTAGTAGTTATAAATCATAATTATTAATATATGTCCATGATACCTTTTGGTTCAGCAGCTAAACTCTATAACCAATATATTCATCTAGAAAAGAAAGCCTTTTATATCATATATTAAGATAGAGATATTATTTGCATGATATCCTTCTCATCTTTCTAACTGTATTCACATACTATCTACCTAGAGATAATATATGTATGTATACATATATATGTGTGTGTGTGTGTGTGTGTGTGTGTGTCTATATATATACATATATATACATATACAGAATTCAAGTTAAAAACTGTAAATGTTACTTCTATATCACACATTTCAAGACAGGTAAGATAAAAGAAAATAACTCAGGGACATTTGGAACAGTTTATTAAATTCACTCATTCATTAAATATTTATTGATCAAGTCCTACAAAAAATATGATACTATAAAAATAGGAGAAATAAGTTAATCTAAAAATAATAAAAAACAAAGAAAGCAGTGAGCAGTGATCAGAAGTTTCTGTTCTCTCAGAAGACCTTGTAAATGACAACTGAATACAGCAGCAATCTGATAAGTATAGATCATAATTTCTACACAGTAGTGTCAGGTAAGGAACAAATTTAATCATACTTTAAATTTATACAGTTGAGATGTAGAATAACTTAGTGAATAGACAACCACCTATAAAGAAAGAAAGAATTGAGTTCATGACCCATTTCTGACATATACTGGAAACCTGGGCAAACCACTTAATCTCAAAATGACATACAAGATCACTTAACGCACACACAAACAAAAACTTAGCCATGTGACCTTGAGCAAGTTACTTAACCCCAATTGCCCTCCAAAAAGAAAAAAAAATGATATACAAGAGGTGTCAAAAACATAGTCCATAACATTCCCACATTTAGCCTAAACAAATCAATGTGTAATTGGGAAATAGTTAACAAAATAAAATACAATAATCCTAGGTAATACATTTTCAAGTTAAGATTTAGTTACTTAGTCTCCATTTCCAATTTGGAGAAATACAGAGATAGTTATACACAGCTTAGAAATAAAAGTTCTGACAGTAGATTTATATCTCTAGAATCTACCCATGTATTTGTATAAACCTATAAGAACCCACTAACATTCACTACCTTAGTCCCACAGATGACAACAGGTAGGGCCATAAAAAGAGTAACAAGGCTTTTAAGGTCAGAGATTCAGTAGAAGAGGTAGGTTTTAATAGTAGCTCATGTAGTTAAGAATGTTGCTCCAAAAGAAGGTAATCCATTAGTAGAAGGAGAAATCACCAAGATTATTAGATAAAGGGGAATGGATTTAATGGAAAAGTTTAATTTCAAATAGAGAGTAAGAAGCTAGTCTTCTCAGGGACACTTTAGCACAGAGTGTATATGTGGGGAAGGGGAGTAATGAGTCTCACCAGAAAATGTTTAATTTTCTTAGTCATTTAATAATCATTTTATGGTATTTTTCCTGCATTTATCTTTTAGTGAAGTCCAGTTTGTTGTGAAATTGTTTTACGTTGTCAACTGGGAAGGGAATTGGAAGTGATTGAGCTGGACATGAAGACCGTTTTACCCACATCTATGAAGACCAAGGTATACCCTTGATAAGATATTCCAGAGAGAGGTAACTCTTTATGGATGTAAAAACAAAGTTAAATAAATAAATAGTGGTGGACAATCCCAAGACTGAATTTGATTTTTGTATTTGTAATTTGTATATTATGTGTGAATGTATAGAGTCATATATGTGTACATGCACATACATGTGTATATATTCATGAGAATGCACATATGTATTCATGTACACATACATGCACATATACAAATGCACATGCATACACATAACAGCTTAGGATCTGGTTTTGCAGTTGGACTTCATTTTAAAGGTGTGGCACCTAACCTACAGTATCTTGAGCCAACCAATTTTTTCTTGACTAACTCTAGTAAGATTCCTTAGAGAAAATTCACCCATCTTCCAACAAAGATTATCTACAGTTTCAGCCAGGTGTTCAGCAGCTGCCACTGATTCCAACTCCGTATATAGTTCTGTTAGGTTTTTTGATATCTACCCCTCTTTTAAACAAACAGCCATGTCTCTCTAAAACAGAGGTCTTATCCTTAATGACTATTAGAATACAAAGGTGATTTTCAACCTAAATATGGTTTACTATCCATGCCTGAGAAGTTTGGAAATAAAGAGTAAATGACATCTATAAAGAATGAGAATATGAAATAAGTAATAATTATATCCAGGGGCGGCTAGGTGGCACAGTGAGTAGAGCGCCGGCCCTGGAGTCAGAAGGACCTGAGTTCGGATCCGGCCTCAGACACTTAATCCACACAAATAAAAACCTAGCCGTGTGACCTTGGGCAAGTTACTTAACCCCAATTGCCCTAAAAAAAAAAGGGGGCGGCTAGGTGGCGCAGTGAGTAAGAGCGCCGGCCTCGGGATGACCCGAGATCGAATCCGGCTTCAGAAAATGAGCACCCACACACAAATAATGACTAGCCATGTGGCCTTGAGCAAGTAACTTAACCCCAATTGCTTAAAAAACATAATAATTATATCCAAATGGATGACAGAAGATGATCACTGAAGTCGAATAAGAAAGGATGAACTGGTAAAATTAAATTAAATCAAGACTTTGCTTTTTTGTGCATGCAACGTAACCTCCTGAATGAAGATTTATCATCATTCTTTATTAAAGGAGAGTGAAGGAAAAAATAACAACAACAACAACACTTGCCTATAAATCCAGTGGATCACATAACTATGAATAAATTCATCATTCAAGGTAGAAGGACAAAAAAAATCTTAATATACCACAATGGCCAGTACTACTTGATAATGAAATATATTAATTAAAATGTAAAAATCTGTTGAGGCATAAAAGTTATTTCCACATATCCAAATATTACTAAAATTTAATTGTAAAGAATCATCTTGGAGGGTATATTTCATTCTTATTTTATTACATTGAAGTGTTTTATAACATTAATTTCTAAAGGATAGTAATAATGCCAAAGAGAAAACAGTAAATATTTGACCCAAATGTCTGAATTCTTGAAAACCACTAGATTACTACATAGGTTCAGAATACATACTCTTGGAAATGTTATTACATGGATATATCATGTGGTTTTCATCTTCTGTTCATTTGCTTCCATCTTCATAAGATACCATCTTTGATACTTTATTATGTGAGTAATGCTGTGTAAGTCATTTAATCTTTCTGTGCCTAGGTTTCCTTAACTTTAAAATGAAGGGAATGGTTTTGATGATCCCCAAGGCGTTTCTGCCTATAATGTCATGATAATATGATCCTTTTTAAAAAATAAAAATCAGTCTTTTTTGGCACTTTAGTTCTATATTTTGCTTTCCTTTTTTTTTCTATTACAAATTCTTGGATGGAGTGTGCAAATTTTCAAGGTCCTATCATTTCCACCTGGAAAAGAACTCTTATTATTGAGGTTCACTAACCCTAACTTAGCTATGTCATTAAGAGATTTATAATCCAAGAAAAGTCATGCCATTCCTATGTCAAATGAGCTAGTTGCAGTTTCTCTCTATGAACCCTTCCATTTACACTAGTTGTAACACTATTTCAATTTGAAGATCTTCCATGACCTTTGTATTTGCAATCAAACAGAAACTTAGCACCTTGTTCCAAGTTTATAATTGTGTCAAGTATTAAGGCCCAGAACTTGTGAATTCCACAGGGGGATGGACTTCTTAACCTAACAGGAAAGGTCAGAACAGGGTGGAGCTAAAACCACATACTAGGAAAAACCCAAGCTGAGAGAGACCAAAACAGCTGGGATTGAGCATCTGGAGGCTGGGCTTCTACTGCTGGAGAGAGAAGAGAGAACTGATAACTAAACTGAGAACTGAGAAGAGAAATGAGAACTGAGGACCGAACTGAGAATTGAGGAGAACTGAGAACTGGGAGGAGGCATGGCTCTGGTGCTGGCATTTTGTCTATCTGTTTTGATGATCTTTGTCAGATTCATCTGCTGATAAAGGATGGTGTTGTTGTTATAGAAGCCCTGGGACTTTGCTGCTGGTTCAGAAGTGCAAAAAGAGGATTTTCTTGTTGTATGTGTTACAGAAATCCTGGAGGAGGGTCTTGCTAATGATTTCAGAGGTCCAGAGACTATATGTATGATTTGTGAGAACTTGTTATTGGGTCTATGTTGATTCTCAAGCAGAAAATGAATTGATAAGAATGCCAGGAATATTTATGAATGTTATAGTGGCTTTGTTCAGCTTTATCTTTGCAGGAAAGGAAACTGTGGAGGGCTTGAGGTGGATCAGACACTGTGAGCATCAATATGGAATAGGAACTTCACAAGAATCTGGAAAAAAGAACTGAGAGCTGCTTGCCTTTGAACCCAGATGGCAGGTGGATAGATTTGGTAAGGGGATGGGGCTATGGAAAAGGAAACATGGATGCTAATAGCCTGCCTTGAGTCAAGATGAAAAGATCTGCCTCTGGGTATTTTATGCAAACTGATAAAATTTAGACTTACTGTGTGTAATCGAAATGGAGATTTAAAGATCTTCCCTGCACCTTTGATAGGCTTAAGAGACTCTGAGAACCTTCTTTGACTTGAAAATATACTCTGCCCCCTAATAGGCTGAATGTGGTCACATGGAGCCTGTGGCAGGAGACTTGGTTTTCAGGAATGCTTACATCTTAATGCTATGGGATTTGGCAGTGGGTCAGGAGGGTGGTTACACTCTCTGATCCAGGAGAAGGCTTTGCTTTGGGGCTCACTTTGAGAAGTGTTATGTGATTTGACTAGATGAGACTCTGGGCAGCCCTCGAGAGGCCCCTGGCTTTGAAAACCCAGATGTTGATGCTTCCCTCTGTGGTAACTGTGATTTGGTATTGATAATGGTTGGGCAATTTGGAAGGCTGTCTGCCTGATCTGTTTGTTTCTCTGTTTTGAAACTTCTGTCTGTATGCTCTGAAGTTCAGGGTGCTGACCTTTTTTCACCCTGAACTAGGTAAATGATATATGTTTGATTGATTAAAGTAAGCTTGTTAACCGATTTTGAGTTTCTTTACTTTAAAAAACAGATCTAAGAAACTGTGTTGGCAGCTACTCTGGGCATGTTGGGGTGCTTACTGCTACACTGTGTCCTAGGGGTGGAGGACTTATACCTTTATACTTATTTATTTTTTATCTATCTATTTATTTATTTATCTATTCATTCATTATTTTTTATTTATTCGTTCATTTGTTTATTCATTCATTCATTCATTCATTCGTTTGTTTGTTTGTTTGTTTTAGTTTTTGCTTTTTGTAGGGCAATTGGGGTTAGGTGACTTCTGACCTTTATAGTTATATGACTGAGTTAAGAACTTCTCCAATTAAGAAGAAAGAGGACTTTTTCATTGAAGAGACTAAGACAATGTGACCTGGGGTGGAGAAATTTAGTCTTTGTACTTTGTGTCAACCAAGGAAGCTTGCCTCCTTAAATATGAATGAATTAAGGACTTAATAAATGATTGAGTTCCTAACTGTATGTTATCTTTTGCTTTAAATTATATGACCACTTTGGTGAAAATTATGTGGCCATTTTATTGATAAGTTTTTAAGTTATAATATAGTGAATGCTGCACTTGGATTTCTGTGAATGTTTTGCCTTAATGTAACTCTGAAATAATAGAGAGTTCACTATACTGTGTAATCAGAACCTTGAAGTGGTTTATAGCAGCAGTCCTTTGGAAAACTGCTTGTGCTTGGCATTACACTATTCAAGAACTACAAAGTTTTGTCAGGCATAATGAAAACACATATGAGAAAATTTAATTCTATTTATCCCTTTTCTTTAAAAATTAAAGCTCAGGGGGTGGCTAGGTGCTGAAGTACATAGAACACTGGTCCTGGAGTCAGGAAGAACTGAGTCAAATATGGCCTCAGACACTTAACACAAAAACTAGCCATGAGACCCTGGGTGAGTCACTTAACCCAAATTGCCCTCCAAAAAGCAAAATAATAACAATAACAATAATAATAAAGTGTGGAGCCAAGATGGTGGAATAGAAACAACACTTCCACAGTGCTCCAGCCAACAACAGATCAAAAATATGAAAAGGAGACTCAGAACAACCTCTGGAGCTCCAGAACCCATAGAAGGACACTGAGAAGCTAACCTCCTGCTGAGAACAACCTGGCAGCCAAGCAGGGAGCAGCCAGTGGGAGGGCTCTGGGAGCTGAACCAAGGCCCACATAAGTCAGAGATGTTAGACCCCTTAGCAGCTGGACCAGCACCATGCTGGAAGGACTCCAGAAGACCAGCAGCTTTGGTGTTTCCAGATTTACCAACACATAGAAGCCTAGGACAAAGTGAGAGGTTAGTGCCTTATGGATTTTGGGACCAGTATTTGGGATCATGTCAGCTTCTTCCCCTGGGGTTTAGAAGCCTCTGAGGAACCACAGCAAAGCCACCATTTTGCAGCTTCAGTTGCAGCTTCAGCTCCTGGCCTGTGGACTGTAGGGGGATCCACAGATCAGTCTTGGGGGTAATTGCTCTTGCTTTAACCTTCTTGGATCTGGATTGTGGTCTGGGGTGGAGGTCTTGGAGTGTGTGACCAGCTTGCCAGAGTGTGTGGGGGCTTTACAGAGGCCACCCAACTAATACCTCTGGGAGTTGAGAAGACCCCAAAGTTTTGGGATAGAAGCTCACCTGTCCGGTGGCAGAGTCCTACCATGGCAACAAGCCCAAATTTCAAGTAATTAAGTGGTAACATGCCTAGGCAAAGGAAACAAAATAAGCAGAAAAATTCAACATTAGACTCCTATTTTGGGAGCAAAGATGATCGAAGCATGGGAGAGGAAGAGTACTGTGAGGTCAAAATTCCTGCACCAAAAGCCCCAAATGAAAATATGAGTGGGTTACAGGCCATAGGGGACGTTGAGAAGGATTTCAAAAACCAAATTAAGAGAAGTGGAGGAAAAATTGGGAAAAGAAATGAGAAGGATGGAGGAAAAGTATGAAATGAGAGTCAACAGCCTGACTGAGGAAAATAACAACTTAAAAACTAGACTAACTCAAATGGCAAAAGAGGCTCAAAAAGGCAATGAGGAGAAGAAGGCCTTAAGCAGCCAACAGTGCCAGATGGAAAAAGAATCTCAAAAGGTCACTGAGGAGATTCATTCCTTCAGAGTTAGAATGGAGCAAAGGGAAGCTAATGATTTTATGAGAAATCAAGATGCTGTTAAACAGATCCAAGCAATTGAAAGAATAGGAGGCAATGTGAAATATCTCATGGGAAAAACCACTGACCTGGGAAATAGATCAAGGAGAGAAAATTGAAAAATTATTTGACTACCAGAAAGCCATGATCAAAGAAGGAACCTAGAAATCATCCTTCAAGAAATTCTCCAGGACAATTGCCCTGATGTTTTAGACCCAGAGGGGGAAATAGAGGTTGAAAGAATCCACCAATCACCTCCTAAAAAAGATCTAAAAAAGAAAACTCCTAGGAATATTATAGCCAGGTTCCAGAATTCCCAGATCAAGGAGAAAATACTACAGTCAGCCAGGAAGAAACAATTACAATATTGTGGAAACACAATCAGAATACTGCAGGACCTGGCGGCTTCTACACTGAGGGAGTGAAGGGCATGGAATATGATATTCTGGAATGCAAAGGACCTGGGATTAAAACCAAGAATTACCTACACAGCAAAACTGAGCATCTTGATTCAGGAGAAAATATGGTCATTCAGTGGAATAGAGGACTTTCAAGCATTCTTAAGGAAAAAAACAGAGTTGAATTGGAAATTTGACATTCACACACAAGAAGCAAGAGATGCTTGAGAAGGCAAACAGGGAATAGAAATCAAAAGGAACTTATCAAACTTGATCTATTTACATTCCTACATGGAAAACAATAACTGTAACTGATGAAACCTTTCTCAGTATGAAAATTGTTGATGGAGGGTATATGGGCATTTGAATACATATGTGAATGTGTGTATATATGTTTATAGGTATACATGCATAGAGGGCACAGGTCGAATTTTGTGGGAAGGCATGATACTTAAGGGTTGAAGTTAAGAGGTGAGAGAGGAATGTGGCAAGAGGACATGTGGAGAGACAGGGTAGGGTAAACTCATGTAAAAGAGACAAGGGGAAGTGGTTGCAGGGGAGGGGTAGAACAGGAAGGCAAAAAGGCAAAACCATATTCTCATTGAATTTAATTAAGGGAGAGAATGACATACATACTAAATGGGATATCTCACCCTGCAAGAGAGTAGGGGAAAGGGGGATGAGAGGGAGTTGATGGAGAGGAAGGCATGCTGGGCGCAATTGAGGTTGGAGCCACCCACTTGTGAAGATGGATAGGATCTACGTAAGGAATGGACCAGGTGGGGGGTGGGATGGGTTGGAGGGAAATATAGCCATTCTTTTACAATATATCTATTATGCTAATGTTTTCATAGTTATAGAAGTAAAGCATATACAGAATTGCTTATCTTCCCAGCTTGAGTGGGTAACAAGGGAGTAAGGGAATGGATCCAGAATATAAAGGTTTAAAAAATTAAATGTTTCAAATATATATCAATACTATAATTAATCCTATTTTGCATGTAATTGGGAAGATGTGCAGGCATTGGGGCACAGAGATTTACCTTGCCTTAATTGACAAGTCAAAGGGGGTATGGGAGAAGATATGGGAGATAGAAGATAGGATGAGGGTATATCCCATGGGACTGCTATTCTGGGATTTGGGGTAGGGCAAAAATGGAGAAAGAACTGTAACTCAAAATCTGGTTGAAATGAATGATGCAAACCAGAAGTTAATAAAGCATTTGGAATAATAATAATAATGATGATGATGATGATGATGATGATGATGATAAATGCTCATTAAAAAGCAAATTTTGGAAGGATTTTGGCAAAGTGGAACATATTCTTAAGAAGCTAACCAAAATTTTAAGTATATTTTAGATCATAGCTGTCCAGTGTGCAACCTATGAAACGATCCTTTATTTCATTTTGAAATAAATGTGATAAAATACAATTAGGAAATGTTTAACTACATAAATAAAAACACAATAGAAAAATCAATATAAATAAATTGTTTTCTAATTCAACATGTGATCTGGGATATGTTTGCTTCAGTGATCCGCCCCCTTTTTTATTTGAATTTGAAACTGCTGTTATAGACTATTACAATTTTGGATGAGATGGGAGGAAAAAAGAAAATACTTGAGCTGTAGAAGAGACACCAAAGTTGATGGGAATTGGGGGCTGGTAGCTGTCTTCAAACATTTGAAGATCTGCCTCATAAAAAAGGAAATATATATCTTCTTCTTTACCTCAAGAGGCAGAGCTAGAAGAATGGTTGTCAATTACATAGAATCAGGTAAGGATTAAGTTCCTTAGAAATATAGCTATTTAAAAGTTAAATGCCCATCTTTGGGGGTGGTATCTTCCCTGTTTCAGCAGTTCTTCAAATTAGGGTAGTGTAACAACTTGCCATGGTTAGTATACAAGTTCCAATTGAATTAGGTGGTTACTGAGGCATGTTCCAAATCTGAGATTTAGTGAAATAAGCATGCTACACTTTTCACTATGTTTTACTAATAAAGACAGTCTTTTAGGCATCTTCTTTTGTATCTCGAAAATGTTTCCCTGATGAGGAATATTTTAATATTATTACAAGTATGCATGTCTTAGATAGCGAATGTTTCTGTATTTATCTCTGTATTTCTTCTCAAAATACCAGCTTAATGATTATTGACTTTAGGGACCACCTCCAATATAAACAGGATACCTAGCAGAAGCATTAGATAAATCATTAGATAGCAGTTCAAAAAATACGCATTTTTTAAAGGATAAATGACAATAATTTCAATTTGCAATGATGCTCATGTATGTCATTTACTATCCTTATTTTTCTTTTCTGTATCATAAATGTTTACCAACCTCTTTGACTTAGGGAGCCTTTTTGGCAAGCTAAAAACCTTTTTAATAGCACATTTTTACACCTGCTTTCCTAACCCCAAAGAATCTTTTAATAAAGAGTTTAGAGTGTGGAATTTTTATCCTCTATGCTCAAGAGGACAATGTGGGACCCTAGTGACTAATTGAAAGCAATATTTTATTGCATTATACTGGATGCTAATTACAACAGTTGGAACACTTTTTTTTAGTGAGACTCCATTTATGAGACAATCTAAATGCACAAGGGAATGAAGATGGGAGGAATGTAAAGGGGCAATGTATTAATATATTCGGATGCAATTTTTGGCCTCTCTTTTACTAATCCTGAGTCACATATTCCAGCATAGTTTTTCGACAAATTAAATTGTGTGATTATATGATTATAGATTTAACGATGATCCCATCCAATTCCTTCACTTTACAAGTGAGTAAATGGAGGCTCAAAGAATAAAAAGGATTTGCACGAGGTTACACAGTCTATAGGTGGCAGAGCCCAAACTCAGACACAGGTCTTCTGACTTCAAAAGTGTGTGTCTTTACACTGTAGATATTTGGAGATTATTATAAATGTTTTACATTCCTTGTTCTCCTTAACAAATGCTCACATATAGATGTCAGTTATCATCACTGTGCTCTTTGTGTCTGTCATTATCACTACAATGTGAGATTCTTATGTATCCCATGAAATGATTTTTCTCATCAATATCAGATCCTCAATTAAACTAATTTTAGTAACTCCAAGGAAAACATGTGGGCTGTTTTTTTTTCTTTCTTTGTTTTTTTTTTTTTTGTTGTTGTTGTTGTTTGTTTGTTTGTTTTTTTCTGGTTGTATTTATAGAAAGAATTTTAAGAATCACATGGATTTGTTTCTCTAGTAGCAATAGAGAGATGATCTCATATTGAGATGATCAATATTTAACTTAATGACTAAGACATTCTAAAATTGAAGTGTGTTTTGCCCTCTCTATTCTACTTTCTACTGTCATGCTACCACAATGTTGAAAGAGAACTGTCTGTAATTGAAAACAATCTGTTGATTTCATTTCTTTCATTTATATATGTGGCCAAAAGGTCAACTGACTATCAGTATACAGGCAATATCTCTATCTGTATTTAGATATTCTGGGTCTTAGAAAACAAACACATTCTTGTCTGAGACTGTTTAATGTTTAATTTAATTTTGTAAGCTACCTCAAATCCTCTTTAGAAGCAGGTGGAGTATAAATACTAAACAAGCTAATTAAACAAGACAGCTTTTTCTTTTTCACAGGCCTTTGTAGATACAAAAAGGATGTTTCTGTAGTAGGCTGTCTTCTTTGCATATGCTGACAATAAAAGCAGTAGGGCATTGCGATGCAGAAGAGGAAGTAGAGGAATAGTTGTATTAATCTGTTTAATGCTAGAGCAAAACTCTAGTATTCAGTAGGGTTATGAGGAATTTCATGGATTTAACACTGTTTGGCTATTTGGTGGATTTTATTTACTAGCACAAAATAACTTTATTTTGAGAGTACACAGTTATAGCTACATTTAACCATAGGACAATTTTCAATTGTCATTGTTGAGTGATTTCAATTGTGAGACTTTTTAAAAATTTAATTTATTTACTTTTAGTTTACAACATTCAGTTCCACAAGTTTTTGAGTTCCAAGTTTTATCCTGCTCCCTCTCTTCTTCCCTTCACCCCTATGATGGCATGCAATCTGATTTAAGTTCTACAAATACCTTTACATTAAACATTAGTCAAGTTGTAAAGAAGGATTATAACCAATGTAATGACAATGGGGAAGAAAGAACAAAACAAAACAAAAAAAGAGAGAGAGCAAGCAGTTTGCTTCAATTTGCATTCAGACTCAATAAATCTTTCTCTGGATGGGGATAGCCTTTTGCATCATGAGTCCTTTTGAATTGTCTTATAACCTTGCATTGCTGAAGGGAGCCCAGTTTATCAAAGTTAGTCATCACAGATATGATGTGTCTGTAACTGTGTACAATATTCTCCTGATTCTGCTCCTGTCACTCAGCAACAAATTTATATAGGTCTCTCCAGATTATTATGAAGCCTGTCTTCTCATTTCTTATAGTACAAAAATATTCCATTAAATTCATATGCCACAACTTGTTTAACCATTTCTCAATAGATGGACATTCCTTGATTTCCAATACTTTGCCACCACAAAAACAGCTGTTATAAATACATTTGTATTTTTGAGCCTTTTCCCCACTTGTATGATCTCTTTGAGATACAGCCCTAGAAGTGGTATTTCAAGGTCAAAGGGAATGCACATTTTTATAGCCCTTTGGGTTTAATTCCAAATTGCTCTCCAGAATGGTTGAATCAGTTCACAACTCCACCAACAATGCATTAGTGTCCCAATTGCCCACATTTTCTCCAGCATTTATCATTTTCCTGTTTTGTCATATTAGCCAATCTGATAGGTGAGATGTGGTACCTCACAGTTGCTCTGATTTGCATATGTATAATCACCAGGGATTTGGAGCATTTTATATGATTATAGATACCTTTAATTTCTTTCTGTAAAAACTGCCTGTTCATATATTTTGACCATTTATCAATTGTGAAATAATTTGTATGCTTATATATTTGAATCAATTATATATATATATACATATATATATATGTATATATATATATATTTTGGAGGGCAATTGAGGTTAAGTAACTTGCGCAAAGTCACATGGCTAGGTTTTTTTTTCTGTTGTTTGTTTGTGTGTGTGTTAAGTGTCTGAGGCCAGATCCTAACTCAGGTCCTTCTGACTCCAGGGCTGACACTCTACTCACTGCACCACCTAGCCACCCCTGCATATATTTTTTTTAAATGAGGACTTTATCAGAGACACTAGTTGTAATAATTCTTTCCCAATTTTCTGTTTCCCTCCTAATGTTGGTTACATAGATTTTGTACAAAAACTTTTCAAATTTAATGTAATCAAAATTATCTACTTTGCATTTGATAATGCTCTCTATCTCTTGTTTTTTTGATAAATTCTTTCCTTCTCCATATATCTGAACAGTAAACTATTCCTTGCTCTCCCAGATTGCATTATTATTATCAGACTTTGTATCTCAATTGTAAACCCATTTAGACTTTATTTTAGTATAAATGTCTATGCGGGTTTTCTGCCATACCATTTTCCAGTTTTCTCAGCAGTTTTTGTTAAATTGTGATTTCTTATGTCAGAAGCTGAGTCTTTGGGTTTATCAAACAGTTGATTACTATGGTCATTGACTACTATGTCCTGTGTACCTAATCTATTCCACTGATCCATTACTCTATTCCTCAACCAGTACCAAGTAGTTTTCATGACTGCAGTTAAAAATCTGGTATGACTAGGTCACCTTTCTTAGCATTTCTTTTCATTAAGTTCCCTTGATAGTCTGGACTTTTTGTTATTCCAGATGAATTTTCTTACTATTTTTCTAGTTCTATAAAATAATTTTTGGCAGATTTATTGGTGTGGCACTAAATAGGTAATTTAGGTAAAAAGTGTCATTTTTATTATATTAGGTCGACCTACCAATAAGCTGAAATTTTTTCCAATTATTTAAATCTTCATTTATTTGTGTGAAAAAAAAGGTTTTTAATTGTATTCATGTAGTTCATGGATTTGTTTTGGCAGGTAGTCTCACAAGACTTTTATAATGTTTTCAGTAATGTTAAGTGTTTTTCTTTTTCTATTCCTTGCTTTTAGGCATTGTCAGAAATATGTAGGAGTGCTGAGGATTTGTACAGGCTTATTTTATATCCTGCAACTTGGCTAAATTTATTTATTATCTCAAGTAGTTTTTTACTTGATTCTCTAGGATCCTCTAAGTATATTATCATATCATCTGCAAAGAGTTATAGCTTAGTCTCTTTTTTGCCTAATCTGATTCCTTTGATTTCTTTTTCTTCTTTTATTGCTACAGCTAATATTTCAAATACCAAATGAATAACAGAGATGACAGTGGACATCCTTGTTTCACCCCAATTTTATTAGAAATACTTCTACTACATATAACACATATTATATGTATTACACATACGCATTACATATATGCAATACTATTTCATATAATACTTAAAACATATAACACCTCTTACATATAATACTTGCTGAAGGTCTTGGATAGATGCTACTTATTATTTTAAGGAAGACGCCATTTATTCCTATACTTTCTAGTGTTTTTAATAGGGATGGGTGTTGTATTTTGTCAAAAGATTTTCTGCATCCATTTAGTTAATCATATAGTTTCTACTAGTTTTGTTGTTGATGTGATTAATTATACTTACAGCTTTCCTGTATTGAACCTGCTTTGCATTCCTGGTAATAAATCTTACATGATCAATGTGTATTATTCTCTTGATAAGTTGCTATAGTCTTTTTGTTAATGTTTTATTTAAATTTTTGCATCTATATTCATGAAGAAAATCACTCTATAATTTTCTTTCTCTGTTTTGCCTCTTCCTGATATACATATCAGTATCATACACAGAAGTTGGTAGGACTTCTTCTTCTCTAATTTTCCCAAATATTCTATAAAGTATTGGAATTAATTTCTCTTTAAATGTTTGATAGAATTTGCTTGAAAATCCATCTGTGAACAGCTTTTAAAGTTCTGATTACACAGTATAGTGAACACTTTATTTATTCCATAACAAATCAAAGCAAAACATTCACAGTAAATCAGAGTACAGCATTTACAATATTACAACTTATCACAGAAAATCAAAATATAGCATTCACAACAACTTATCACAGAAAATGGCCACATATTTTCCACTATTATGGTCACAAAGTTTTGAACAAAGAATAATCATTTAGTAACTAAAGTATTAATAAAATCCTTAATTCAATCACTAAGTACAACAGTCAATGTTTTCCACTCATGGGACATACTAGGTTACAAATCAATTACTTACCCATTCATCATCACTAAGTACAATCATTTAGTCAATCAATAATCCTTCATTATTCACTATTCAAACATTAGAAAATACAGAGACCCTCCATTCTTAGGTGATGGAGTCCTAACAGAACAGCCCTCAGCCCCAATATCCAAAGTTCATTACAGGCCCACTGTATCTACCTACCCTCTCTTCCCCCACCAATGTCCTAACTTATGCCTCACTGATCATTAGAACAACAAGTGTGTCCCTGAACTCTTAGTTCCCACAGAAACAACAGGAGTGCCCATGTGATAGAAACTCAGCCCCCGTTCTGCCCCCACCAGACCCTTTCCCACAACAACAGGTGCACAATAATAATGACATCATCCATTTAGTCCAAGACAGGACAACAATACCTAACTATCCATCTTGACCAGACAAGGCCATAATAGCTAGCCTATGAGAAAACAGCACCACCAGGATGTAGAGCAGCATATTTGACCACCTAACTGTAGAAGGGGCCCACCCTATGTTAGTGACTGTACAATAATAGTAACTGGAGGGAACCTATGATATAGAGAGGTTTATTATAATATCATTACCATACATAAATGTCCCCTAAGTGCATGCATTATGGCTAAACACATACCCAGTTACAGTAAGGCTTAGACCCCTCTTCCATTACCTAATCACTCAACAAACCCATCTTATCAATTATGTTCCTATAATTGTATGTAAGTCTTGATTATGTAATCAGCATTATATTCTCTATAAAATTGTGTGTCTTCCCTTAATGAGGTGCTATTTTCCTCAAAGGGACATAGACACATACCACAGCATGAAACCTCAAAAGTATAATAAATCTTTCTAATTGGCTTGGAGTTGGCCTGAGTCTTTGCAATTCTTTAGACATGATCTGCTGCAACCCTACTTTTACCTCATCACTAGTAAATTATTATCTTCTCAGTCAGTACACTGTATCCAAGTAAAGTCTTCTTTCAGCTTGACTCAGAGTGGTCCCTCAGATTCCCTGGATCCCCTTCCATGGTCCCAGATGCTACCTGGATTCACAAACTGTCACCTGGGTTCAAAGACAGACAGCTCCCAGGTCCATGTCCAGCTCTTTGTCCAGCAGTTCCTGATCCACATTGGAGCTCACAGTGTCCAGTCAATCTCAAATACTTCATACTCTCTGTTCCTGGAAAGGAAAGGCTTAACAAAGGCACCAACAGGTTCATTCAAAGTACCAGCTTCACATTCATGGTTCCTCAGTCTTTGGCATCTCTGGCTGGCCCTCAGAAATCCTCATCAACACTTCAGCAGCTCCAGCTTGCCCTTGGCTCTGACTGGCTCTTGGAAATACTCAGTAGCTTCAGTTGGCCCTCAGCCTCAGCAGAAGTTTCAGCTGGTTCCCAGAATTAAAATCATTTCATCCAGGTTCTCCAAATCAAAATCATTCTCTCCAGCCTGTGGGTGGGGGGGGGGGTTTCCTTTTCAGCCTCCTTGGATCCTCCTCAGCCTCCCTGACAACAACAGCTTCTGCCTCCATGAAGTCTTCTTCAAGAAGATCTAACTTTCCCTCTCTGGGGCTTTCCTTATATACACACAGCATTAGTTTCCTGTTTCAGCTAGTCCCTTCCTATTATGTCAGCAACAGGAAACAGGAATTCATACCTTCTGTTTCCGCAACAGAGACTTGAGCAGTTACTAAGAGCTAAGTACCTGCTACCTTTGCCAACACAAATGATGTTCAAATTCAAATTACATTACCATTACCCTGGGTCACACTGGTTGTGCAAATTCCCACCTGGGGTTTTGATGTCATTGCTTGCTGGCTCCAATTCCCTGGGACTCAGTATCTCCTGTAGGTTGCCTGAGATGGGACTTGTTGGATTGCCTCCCATACTGCACTTTAGCCTCAGTACAGCTACAGTCATGCCTTTCCTCTAGGACTCCCAAGTTTCCTGCTGGTTCCACTATTTCAGGATTTTGCATTGGGGCAATATACTCTGAATTTTCAGGGTCAGAGACGGAGATGAGAAAAGCTAAGGTTTATTTCACCATCTTGGCTCCTGGAAGTTCATGTAATTTTTAAACTTCTAGGCTGAGGACTATTAGTCCCAGGAGTAGCTGCTGCCACTGTCACAGGCCTTGTGCTTGTCTCTTACCCAACTCTGGCAGACCCAGTCCTTCAATGAGAGGTCTGGGAATCACCCCTATAATGGGTGAATCAGTTCCCCCAGGCTTGCTTTTCCTCCCTTATGTTCAGCTCTGTACTGGTGCAGCCCCTGGGCTCCATAATCCAAACTCTGTGACTCGGTGTAAACAAATCCTAGGACCTTCTGCACTTTCCTGGGTTGAAAATTTGCCACACTCTGTCTCCCAATGGATTCTGCCAGTCTAAAAACTGTTCAGATTCACTTTTTAGATGTTGTTTAAGGAATTAATGAGAGAGTTCAGGTGAATTCCTTCTTTCACTATGCCATCATGTCTCTGCCCCTGTATCTGACTTTTTGTGACCTCATTTGGAATTTTATTGGCAAAGATTCTAGAGTGGTTTACCACTTCCTTTTCTAGCTCATTTTACAGATGAGGAAAATGAGGAAAACAGGGTTGAGTGACTTGACCAGGGACACACAGCTAGTAAGTTTCTGAGGCCAAAGGAGACTCAGGTTCTCCTGACTTCAGCACATGCACTCTATTCACTGTGTCACAAGGGGTCAAAGATACTGCCTTTGTTTAAAAGTCTCCTTGTTTTCCAATGAATTGTTTATTTAAAAACCCAGAATATACACATTCTACTAAGGTTTTAGTTATTCATTTGAAAAAGGAAAGGCACTAACTCTTATTTCTCAGTGTGGGAGGATATTGTCACTTTATCCCTCAGGGTTTCTGATGTTATGCCTAGAACGAAACATAAAAATATTCAGTCACCAATGCTTTTGCTGTGTATTTGTAGTGATAGAAGAGAGGCCTTATCTACTTTAGCCAGGTCTGCTGATGGACAGAAAAAATGAGTATGCTTTTTTTTTCTTTTTCCATGTTATCCTGGAACCATACTGAATTCCTTGAGCATAACAAGGGCAGGTAGATGGATCAGTGGATAGAGTGCTGGACCTGAAGTCAGAAAGACCTGAACTCAAATTTAACCTCAGACACTTAACTACCTCTGTGAACCTGGGCAAGTCACTTAACCTTATTTTGCCTTAATCCACCGGAGAAAGAAATGACAGAGAACTCCAGGATCTTTGTCAGTGGTCCATCGTATCACGAAGATTCAGAGAAAACTGAACAATCCCTGTGCACAGGGCATGCCATCTCTCATCTTTAGAAGAAAGGTTCCTTGTCTCTTCTTGCTCTTCTATCCCTTTCACCCTCCATATCGAAAGCAAAAAGTGAGAGACTTATTCGGGATTAAATTTAACAGAACTTTCTTTTTTTTATCTCCTTAATGCAAAGTAATCTTCTATCTGAAACTTAAGCCATAAAATAATCATTTGCATTACCTTCTGAATAATTTCTCAGCTGTGGAACTTCAATAATTTGTGTACTTTATTGGGAAATTATTTCATCTGGTACTTTTGTTCTGGGGGTTTTCAATAATTAAGCATCTGTTATTATCAAACAGCTTGAAGATAACTGCTTTTCTTAAGTAGTCCCAAGTAAGGTTAAAAATAAACACAGTGAGAATAACAAAAATGTAAAATAATTTCTTTTGGAAACATATTAATGTTAAAAATACTTATTTGATTTGTTTTTTATTTAAATTATAGGCAATACAAAGTCAATTTGCCTATAATTAGACTTGAAATCTTTAAATTGTAATACCATGTTTCTCATTTATGATCCATCAGAATCCATTCCAAAAGGAAACTTTCCCTGATACTTTCATTAATAACACATATTTAAAATACAAACTAGAATCTTTATTATTTTTCATTAGCCAATCATAATTTGACATTCTAACATATGTTTGATAGAGGTATTACTAAAGCAGCTGTGATTAGTGATGGGTTATTTGTAATAGTAAAGTATTTTTTTACACCTTTATTTCTTGACCACCCATTACTAAGTCTTAAAGAAGGAATGCATATGAAAACTTCTCCATATATATCCCTTCTTCAATATCTACACAATATGTAGGATGTTTTTGCTCATTCGATAAATGAGAATAGGAAAAAAAATCTTCTCGAATATTTTCCAGAAGTGCTTATTTTTGTTATATGCTAAGGGGAAGGAATAAGGGAAAATAAAGTAGAATTAAACTTAAATGCAAGAATTGCTTCATTGGGAAAAATAGGGGCCGGAGCCAAGATGGCGGAGTAGAAACAGCATTTTCAATGTGCTCTGCCCCGCACAAATTTCAAACAATGGGAAAGGGAGCTCCGAACAACTTCTGGAGCCACAGCACCCACAGAAGGACACAAAGAAGCTAACCTCCTGCTGAGGACAGCCCAGCAGCCCTGCAGGGAGTGGCCAGCACAGTGCTCTGAGAGCAGGCAGCACAGCACCTGGGAACCAACAGCGAAGCCCACAGAGCGAGCCCAGGTCCTCGGTTTTAGCCCCAGGGCGACCGGGCCTTCAGCCAGCTGGTGGAACCCCAGAACACCAGCAATTGTGGCGATTCCAGAATTATCAGCACAGATATGCCTAGGACAAAGTGAGAGGTTAGTGCCCTATGGACTTTGGGACCAGTATTTGGGGAACACTTGGCTTCGTCCCCTGGGGGCAAAAAGCTGCTGAAGAAACAGCTGCACAGAAGCCATTTTGCAGCGTCAGTAGTGGCTCTAGCTCCTGGTCTGCTAACTGTAGGAAGATCCAGCAATCAGTCTGGGGGTTAATCACTTTTGCTTTAAACTGCCTGGATCTGGATTGTGGTCTGGGGGGGAAGTTTGGGGTGGGTATCCAACTTGCCAGAGTGGGTGGAGGCTTTACAGATGCCACCCAACTGGCAAGTTGTGAAGACCCCACGTTTGGGCGGAAGCTCCCCTGTCTGGTGGCAGAGTCCTGCTGTGGCAACAAGCCCAAAAACCAAGTATTTAAGTGGCAATATGCCTAGGCAAATGAAACAAAATAAACAGAAAAGTTCAACATTGGACTCCTATTTTAGGGGCAAAGAGGCTCAAAGCATGGAGGAGGAGTGTGAGGTCAGAACTCCTGCACCAAAAGCCCCAAATGAAAATACAAGCTGGCTACAGGCCATAGAGGACCTTAAGAAGCAGATAAGAGAAGTGGGGGAAAATTTGGGAAGAGAAATGAAAAAGATGCAAGAAAAGTATGAAATGACAGTCAACAGCCTGACTGAGGAAAATAACACCTTAAAAAATAGACTAACTCAAATGGCAAAAGAGGCTCAGAAAGGCAATGAGGAGAAAAATGCCTTAATAAGGTGAATTTGCCAGATGGAAAAAGAATCTCAAAAGCTCACTGAGATTCACTCCTTCAGAGTTAGACTGGAGCAAATGGAAGCTAGTGACTTTATGAGAAATCAAGATACTATTAAACAGATCCAAACAAATGAAAGAATAGAAAGCAATGTGGAATATCTCATGAGAAAAAACACTGACCTGGAAAATAGATCCAGGAGAGATAATTTTAAAATTATTGGACTACCTGAAAGCCATGATCAAAGAAAGAACCTAGAAATCATCCTTAAAGAAATTCTCAAGGAAAATCGCCCTGATGTTTTAGACCCAGAGGGCAAAATAGAGGTTGAAATAATCCACAGATCACCTCCTAAAAAAGATCCCCAAAAGAAAGAATTGCTTCATTGGAAGATTTGTCTATAAATAATTTTATTTTTTACATGTGAAATCTAAAAATTCACATGTGGTGAGTAAATCTCTGTCCTGCAGGGACCCAAATTTGGCTACTTTCTGTTTGGTGTTGAATTTAAGTGACACCTGCTATCTGCTTTTCTAACACATTATTATTATTATTATTATTATTATTATTATTATTATTATTATTATTATTATTATTATTAACTTTTAGTATCTTTTATTTCCTATCTTTTTTAGCACTTCCTTAAGTAGATGAACGGCACTTAAGGCCTAAATGAATTTTATAATATTTATTCTCAACTAAATGCAATGTATTGCATGCTACATAAAAGTACTCAAATTCTTGATAGGAAATATAGTGGAATATACAATGTTCGTTCTGAAAACTAGTCCTAGAAAAGTTTCTTTAAAGTCTCAGCTAAAGTCTCACAGCCTCAGGGCCTTCCCTCTGAGATGACCTCCAATTTTTTTTTTTTTTTTTTTTTTTTTTTTGCTTTTTGGAAGGCAATTGGGGTTAACTTGTCCAAGGTCACATGGCTAGGTTTTTGTTTGTGTGTGTTAAGTGTCTGAGGCTGCATCCGAACGTAGGTCCTTCTGACTCCAGGGACATCGCTCTACTCACTGCGCCACCTAGCCACCCCGACCTCCAATTTTTAATATGCATATCTTCTTTGTACAAAATAGTTTGGATGTTGTCTCCCACAAAAGACCGTGAGCTCTTTGAGAGCTGTAAATGTTTTTCTGCCTTTCTTTGTGAACTTAGCATTTAGCAATGTGTCTGATACAGAGTAGGTGTTTTATAAATGTTTGTTGGATGATAAGTATTAGTTTACGATGTCAAGATTTAAGATAACATTTTACTTAAATTTAAGTATTTATCAATCCTAAGGTAAAATGTTTCAAAAGCAACTGATATATGAATTTATTAGTCATGACTCATGGAAGTTGGCCAATCTTCTTGCATTCTTATATATATATGAATGTGTGTATATATGTATGTATATATATACGTATGTGTATAAAATTGTGTATGCACCTATCTATAACAATGTTTATCATACATATGACATAGACATATAAGCATATAGTTAACCCCTGTCACTTTCTTATTCTTTCTCCTCTAGTGGTGGGTTTATATTTGAGACTAGATCTCAAAAATATCTCAGCATCAGTCTCCTCCCATTTTGGGCAATTCATCTTTCATGTGTTTTGGGCCCTCACATATCTGTGAGACTAGGACTGACTACAACTGCATGCCAGTCCCTTTTTCTTCAGACCTAGTGTTTCTCTAAATATGACTCCCATGCTAATTCATTTTATTTTCAGTTCTTTGAAGAGTCTGCTCTTTTGGAGTTTTGGGTTTTGTTGTTGTTGTTGTTGTTCTTTTGTTTGTTTGTTTTTTCCCCCATGTTCATTGTAGAGTTAGTAATGACTTTTTTCCCCTATGTTCATTGTAGAGTTAGTACTGGGTTATGTTCCCTGGCTTAGGGGCAACTATAGAAAGAATAAAGTATCCCCCGCCTCCTCTGTTTCTATTACCTCTGAATAACACATAAGAGTGAATAAGAGATAGAGAGGGAAAATCCAGCAAGCACTAGGGATTAAGATTCTCCAGTTAATTCATAAGGCTATTTAACTATTGGGCTTTGTGCTTTCATATCCTATGGATACAGCAATAAATGAGTAGTGAAACAATGGACACAAGGCTGTTCTTGGAGTCAGGAAGACATGAGTTCTCAGACACTTACTAGCTGTGTGACCCTGGGCAATTCACTTCACCCTGTTTGCCTCAGTTATCCCACCCATAAAATGAGCTCACAAAGAAAATGGTAAATCTCTCTAGTATCTTTGCCACAAATTAGGTTATACAAAGTAGGATGTGACTAAACATTAATAACAGAGCAGTAATTTCTCTACAACTGCAATATTATTACACTTTTCGTTTTGATAGTGGAGAATGCATTAAATGTATTGTCTTTACCTTATTGTTTATATAACCTAGATGTCTATACCAATAATTCATTGTAGCACTTGAATGCACAGGAATATCTGCATTAAATTAAAAACAAAGAGAAATGAAAGGAAATCATTGCAGCAAATTCAAATTTAAAAAATTTATTGTTTGTTTTGTTGTTGTTATTAAAATATTTCTCTTTTGTGTCAAGTGGAACCACTTCAAAATATCAAAATATAAATGGCACGTAATTGAAAAAAACAAAATATCATCCAATTAAAATAATTTATTGATAATAAAGGTGCATGAAGAGCCAAATAAACCACAGATCTTTATCATTTCAATCAGTTATAGCAATATAAATCAATAAGGCCACTAAAACAGATTAAAAACGTTTTAGTCAACAATTATCAGACTTACTTGCTAAGAAAGGAGTAATGGAGTCAGAAGCCATAGCAGTTTAAAAGGTAAATCTATTTTTAAACCATATTGGATGATGGTAGAACATTATAAGTGTTAACTCATAAAACACAGGACTGCAGAATATAATTACAGTGTTTGCAGTGTTTGTGTGGCAAAGATGACAAGACCATGTTTCAGGAAAGGAATTACAATTTTAGGTATGGATTGTGATAGATGATTGAGAGAATCATAGCTTTTGAGAGTTAGAAAGGACCTTTGTGCTTATAAACTCCAAACAATATGCAAAAGAAACCCCAATTTTAATGTACCTGAAAAGTAGTCATCTAAACTCTGATTTAAGATTCCCAAGGTGGGGGGAACTCATAAAATCTTGAGGAACTCGATTTGGACTAAAAAAAATAACATCATTCCATGGGTCTATGCATTGAGGACTGAATTTTTCGGCTGCCACATCCTACTTTCACTCACATTGGACTTTATTGCAGTCCACTAAAAAAACCCAGATCTTTTTCAGAAAAAAATGACTAAGAATGTCTCCCTCATCCAGTAATTATTTTTTAAACAAATGCTTTACATCATTCATTTCCACCAGATTTTGAGTTACAATTTTTCCCCATTTTTCCCTACCCATCACCCCAGAATAGCAGTCCCACAAGATATCCCCTCATCCAATCTGCTCTCTACCATATCTTCTCCCACACCCCCTTCTCCTTTACCATTAGGGCAAGGTGAATCTCTGTGCCCCAATGTGTGCACATCTTATCTCACAATTGCATGCAAAATAGTATTGATAATAGTATTTATATATATATATATATATATATGTGTGTGTGTGTGTGTGTGTGTGTGTGTGTATACATATATGTGTGTGTGTGTGTGTGTGTGTGTGTATATATATATATATATATATATATATATATATATATATATATATATATATATATATGTATTTGAAACATTTAATTTAAAACCTCAAATTTCAGATCCATTCCCTTCCTCCCTTATCACCCACTCCCTCTGGAAGGATAAGCAATTCAGTATGCATTGTACATGTATAGTTATGCAAAACATTACCATACTGGATATATTGTAAAAGACTAACTATATTTCCCTCCCACCCATCCCATTCCCTACTTTGATCCTGTCACTCTTTGAAAGTGGGTACTTCCAACCTCCTCTCCCCCCAAAATGCCCTCCCCTCCATCATCTCCCCTCTCATATCCCTTCCCCCTACTCTCCAGCAGGCTATGATATCCCATTTAGTATGTATGTCATTCTATCCCTGAGCCAAATTCAATGAGAATATGGTTTTGCCTTCTTGTTCTTCCCCTCCCCTGCAACAATTTCCCCATGCTTCTTCTACAGGAGATAGTTTACCCTACCTTGTCTCTTCCCATCTCCTCTTGCCACTTAGCTATATCACCTCTTAACTTCACCCCTTAAGTATCATCTCTTCCCACCAAATCCTCTATCCATGTATACCTGTAAATATTTTACACACATTGACATATGTATTCGTATGACCATATACCATTCTTCAATTATTTTCATACTGAGAAAGGTTCCATCAGTCACAATTATTGTTTTTCCATGTAGGAATGTAAATAGTTCAAATTTGATAAGTTCCTTTTGATTTCTTTTCCCTGTTTACCTTCTCAAGCATCTCTTGCTTCTTGTGTCTGAAGGTCAAATTTTCTATTCAACTCTGGTTTTTACCTCAAGAATGCTTGAAAGTCCTCTATTCCACTGAATGACCATATTTTCCCCTGAAACAAGATACTCAGTTTTGCTGGGTAGATAATTTTTGGTTTTAATCCCAAGTCCTTTGCCTTCCAGAATATGATATTCCATGCCTTTCAATCCCTCAGTGTAGAAGCTGCCAGGTCCTGTGCTATTCTGATTGTTTCCACAATATTGAAATTGTTTCTTCCTGGCTGTTTGTAGAATTTTCTCCTTGATCTGGGAAATCTGGAACCTGGTTATAATATTCCTAGGAGTTTTCTTTTTGAGATCTTTTTCAGGAGGTGATCGCTGGATTCTTTCAAGCTCTATTTTTCCCTCTGGTTCTAAAACATCGGGGCAATTTTCCTGGAGAATTTCTTGAAGGATAATTTCTAAGTTCTTTCTTTGATCATGGCTTTCAGGTAGTCCAATTATCTCTCCTGGATCTATTTTCCAGGTCAGTGGTTTTCCCCATGAGATATTTCACATTGCCTTCTATTCTTTCATTTGTTTGGATCTGTTTAACAGCATCTTGATTTCTCATAATGGCACTAGCTTCCATTTGCTCCAGTCTAACTCTGAAGGAATGAATGTCCTCAGTGAGCTTTTGAGATTCTTTTTCCATCTGGCAAATTCATCTTTTTAAGCCTTTCTTGTCCTCATTGCCCTTTTGAGCCTCCTTTGCCACTTGAGTTAGTCTACTTTTAAGGTGTTATTTTCCTCAGTCAAGCTGTTGACTCTCATTTCATACTTTTCCTGCATCCTTCTCATTTCTCTTCCCAATTTTTCCTCCACATCTCTTATTTGGTTTTAAAATGCTACTTCAGGTCCTCTATGGCCTGTAACCAGCTCATATTTTCATTTGGGGCTTTTGGTGCAGGATTTCTGA